>CAUDMG010003520.1:872500-1138659 GCA_958450375.1 Homarus gammarus | reverse complement strand
CCCCAACACCACACCCCCCCCAACACACACCCCCCCAACACCACACCCCCCCCACACACCACACACCCCCCCAACACCACACACACCCCCCCAACACCACACACCCCCCCCAACACCACACACCCCCCCCAACACCACACACCCCCCCAACACCACACACCCCCCCAACACCACACACCCCCCCAACACCACACACCCCCCAACACCACACACACACACCCCACCGCAACACCACACACACACCCCCCAACACCACACACACACACACCCCAACACCACACACACACACACCCCAACACCACACACACACACACCCCCAACACCACACACACACACCCCCCAACACCACACACACACCCCCCCAACACCACACACACACACCCGCCAACACCACACACACACCCGCCAACACCACACACACACACCCCCCCAACACCACACACACACACACCCCCAACACCACACACACACACCCCCAACACACACACACCCCCAACACACACACACACCCAACACACCCCCAATACACACAAACACACACACACACACACACACTGGGGTGGCTCTTCATCTGTTAGATAGGGTGAAATTAAAGGCATTTTGTCTTATTAACTATGTGGAATGCTCTGCTTTCTTGTGTGTTTCCATAGTCTTATATCTGTCTCACTTCAAAAAGCTGGCTTTCTTGCAGCTTCCTGGTGTAGATTAATTTATTTATTTTCCCTTCTATTTTTGATTTCTTTTTATTTTTATCCCCCCCCCCCCCTCAGGCCCCGTTGTGGATTGATGACCTGTGGCCAGGTGGGCTATTCCCTGTAAAGAAAAACAAATTATAATAACTGATTTTATTTAAACAGTCCAGATAAGCAGTGTTATCTCCCTTCCCCATAGGTTTGCTTTCTTAAGGTTTTTGCATTTTTCAGACAGAAGGTCTACCCCAATTTGTCCGATTTTTTTTAGGTTCTGTTGTAATGTAAATATATTGAATCCACTGATTAATTGTAAAGTGCAAGTGTGGATGGACCAAGGATTTTAACTCTCCAGAATCTTTACAATACTGTACACTTTTCTGTACAGGTTTCTTATACAAGACTGGCTGGGGGATTGTCTGAGATATAGAAGTGTATTGGTGTCAGCGAGCCAGAGATGAGTTTCGGTTTTGATTTTGAGTGAATACATCTCATACAGCACCTAAGCTGTATTCTTTTAGTTGACTTGTAAGTACAGTATAGTCTGGTTTTACGCGGTTAATTAAACCCATAGAGGTCCGCGTATAAAGCGAAACACATAAGTAAAATAACAGAGCCTATGGGATTAATTGAAATAGAAACTGGGCCGACTGCCAGACTACCCTTTTTTGGGGGCAATCACCGACACAATATTGTACATTGTAGTAGAAATAACATCTTAGTTTTATGATGGTATGCACACAATTAATATATGATAGAAATATCAATAATATTAGGTTTTTTAACACTTACGTTAGTAGAAGAGATGGCTGGGCACACGGGGATGGGGGGTTGGTTCCGAGGCAGAGGGGCAGATTATTGGCCCTCGCCTGTCTCTTTATCCACCACAGAGGCTAGCAGGGCCTCATCGTCAAACCCCTCGAAGTCCACATCCTCACTATCACTGACTTGGGCTGGCTGTGGCGGGTGAAGAACTCAGTGATGTTTTGTTGACGACTAGCATTGATGTGGTCATGATACAACTGAACATAGGGCTCCAGGGATTTCAACAGATGGTTTTTAGACACTTCGTAGCGATGATTGACTGGGTCTTTGGTAAGGATGAGCTTCATTTTCTCAGCTAACTCGATGACATCCTTCACATCAGCATGTGTTAGTTTCTGCTCCATATTGTCTGGCCAGATCCACCTGTCTCGTGCCTTTTTCTAACTCCTGGACGATCTTGTACTTTCCTCATAGCTTAAGGCACATCACACTTTCTTGGGCTTGGGGCTGCTTGGGCCAGGTAATTCAGGGCTTCTCGGGGGTGGTGGGGGTCCAGCGGAAGCCATTGTCAAGAAAGAAAAAACAAAACCAGTTTCTGGGCACGAGTGAATACTGTATACACGGGGACAGAGAGACTGACCCGGCTGCGTTGGAGAGCGAGGGTGGCAAGGATAACTAGACCAATCACAACGCGCGGCAAGGCGTGCGTGGGTGGTAAGGATACGTGGCCCAATCACAGTTTGCGACATCACCGGCGTGAGTCTGACATCAGCGGTGACGTCAGCGCCCAGCACCTTGCCCTGCCGCTTGTCGCGTATTTGATGGAATTTACCACGTAAATAATAATTATCTCTTCTGACAGGTGCCGCGTAAATGGCCTTCCGCGTAAAAAATATCCGCGTAAACCCAGACTATACAGTATTACACTTTATTTTACTCAAACTGTATTAATCAAACAAATGGTATGATTGTGACTGCATTGAATGGTGTTGGCTCTGAGGAATGGTGAGAGAGGGAGACTTTCTCCCTCACCAACCCCAATCATACATACTTTTCCCACTTAATGTAGTTTTTGTGCATTGCCTGGTTATACAAAGTCACCCTTGACTGTCTTAATTAGATAATAAGAGTTCATGAACAATCTTTCCTTTCTTGAGCTAGAGATGAAGTAGTGTTACATAGCAGAAGCAGTCATGGCAAATTCTTAGATCATATAGATATAAAGTTTAAAATTTATACAGTGGGGCATGCTATAACGAATCTAATTGGTTCTAGAACCTTGTTCGTTATAGCATTCGTTCGTTATTGGATTAATCCGTTCCAGGTCCCCAAATACAACCACTTAACACTGAAAAATATAATATAAAATTGTAAAAATTGTAAAAAAGTGCATTAATATGAATCTAAACCCCTGAAATAAAGAGTATCATTAATACTTGTAATAAAAGAACAATAAATTAGTAAAAAAAAAAAAAAAAAATTTTTTTTTTTTTTTTTTTTTTTTTTTTTTATAAATAATGTTCGTTGTAGGAGTTTCGTTCGTTATAGCATTCTCAACTTTATAGGTAAAACCGTTCGTTATAGGAATATTCGTAGTAGGATCCGTTCGTTATAGCATACCCCACTGTAATAGTGTATACTATAAGTACTCTTATCTCTGACTAAAGCTTATATCATTGAGTTTACATTCTTATCCTTATTTATATGCTTTCAGGAAGGTGATCGAATAGGTATGATGATTAAAACAGGTGGAGAACTTCACTACTACATCAATGGTCTGGATCAGGGCATTGCTGCAACCACAGTTCCTTCACCAGTATGGTCTGTTGTTGACCTGTACGGCATGACAGTTAAGGTAAACTTTCAGTTATTATATTCAGAAGACCATACTCGGTAAATTTTCAATAAGAATTAATTAGTGCTTATGTACTAAGATTTCTTCTTGATGGCTACATTATATATCTAATTTAGGATATCTACTCTGGGCTCTGCTTTGACCAGGTTTTATATGAGCCTAGTGCCATTTTGGAAGGACTTGTATGTAAATGCTGCCAATTCCCTTAGTAAACCTAAATTGTGGTGGGTGGGGATAATTCAAAGATTAACATACTCTCCCTCAATAATTGTTATCCTCATATGTTGGGGATTAGAAGCTAAGTATTTTTTAAAGCTGCAGCTCTGAGTCATTGTGTTGACAGCCCACTGTATAATATTTACTTCATTTTGCAAATGTTATAACATTCTACCTTTAAGGTATGGTAATGGGTGTGATAGAGGAAGCTGAATCCCTATAGAGGACATTTTGGCATAAGATATTCTCTAGTGCATTGTTTTGTCTGTTTTATTGGTATAAAATGGTTTTCTTGGGCTATAGAAGGCCTACCGCATGCTTTTAAGAGGAATTCACCAGAGTGGTCTGAGATGGTGCTTCAGGATAAGTGCCATCTTGGAATTGTATAGGGGGAATGACATGTTTTTCTTCTTAGCAATTTATCATATGTACAGTATTACCCTGCTTTACATGGTTTCACTTTCCGTGATTTCTCATTTACGTGGTACCTGACTTTCACTTTCCGCGGTGCATCTACTCATATATGCGTGAAGTATATTTTTTTATTTTTTTTTTATTTAGCTCATAAAATTCATACAAATTACCCGGCCAGAATATATTATACATTGCTGGAATTCTTACAATATGATGATCATTTTGAATATAAACATCATGGATTTTGCATTAGACATACAAATTTTAGATCTAATGTAATAATTTGGTTTACACAAAGCAAATATTTTATCTTTTGTGCAAAATATATGAAGTTTACATTCAAAATATTCCCTGACCTGCAAGGAATCCAGAAATGTCAATTACATTATCCTAACTTTAGTCTGAGGTATTATTTATTACTAAATGTTAAAATCTAGTGTTTTCACCCAAACATTTCTCAGAGAGGTAGGAGCTAGTGAGCTGGGAAGAGGAGGGGGGGGGATTTGAGTCCATTATTAGAATGGACATTAACCTGGCGACTGTATTTCTCTTAAATATTAATTGTGTGAGCATACCATCATAAAATTTAGATGTTATTTTTACTACAACATAGGTATTGTGTGGTAAAAGTGGAGTTTGGGGGTCGGGCCAGTCTCTACTGGAATTAATCCCATATGTTCTGTTGTTCACTTTACGCGGTTTTCGGTTTTCACTTTCTGAGGTACCCCGTGGGTTCAATTGACCGTGTAAATCGGGGTATTACTGTATACACAATATCCCCATTCGGGCATATCTCTGCACTTTTCTTTATTCCTACTTGAATGTAGTGGAAAGGACTACAGGTGCTCCTCTACTTAAGAAAGTTCAACTTACAAACTTTCAGAGATACAAACATCATCACTGAGGGGAGTTACCTGCCAGAACAGGTGTTTAATGTGGATGAGACTGGATTATTTTGATAGAACAAAGTTTACCTAAGAGTTGAGTGAGCCAGGTTTTAAGGCTGTATTAAAGGGTATAGTTACTAAATATCCATAATCTTTTCATTTTTTACAATATGTTTGGACTTACAAACAATTGGACTTACAAACAAGCCTCAGGAACTTAACTCGTTCGTAAGTAGAGGAGCACCTGTACATTCAATAGCACAGTTTGTCATTCGCCTAGGTTATTACTAATAGATTTGAGATGACCTGGCAACCGTGCAGCAGCAAAGTGGCAACGTCGGAAGAGAGGACAAACATCTCCCCGTTAGTCGGATTCCCCAATCCCCGGAGGGAACTCTCCAGTAGCTGGAATGGAAATTGGGCTGGAAAAACTATCTCCATTCCGGGTCAGCGAATGAGTTCCCGGGGATGAAATTCAGGCGTATTTTCTGGAAAAATTCCAAGTAGCTTCTCAAAACATCTCTCCAGTGCACTCCGCTCTGGGACTGGGAATAAATTTTTCGGGTGTACAAAGAGATTGCATGATTTTTTATTTTTTATTATTATTATGGGGAATAGTCCACCCAGGCACGGGTTATTGACCCACAACCAGGGCCTGGTAAAAAAATTTAAAAATATAGGAGAAAAAGAGAATGTTAGCGTACATCATGAAGATGCCGGAAAACCAGCTTTTTGAAGTGAGACATTATATGAGTATGGAAACACAGAAGAAGGCAGAGCATTCCACAGAAATTATGAGCACCAATGGGCAAGATGAGTGTTACGAGCCAGTGGTACACAGGATGCCAAATCCACCAAACATTGCCCATTAAAGCACTGGTAAAAGAGAGAGAGTGAAGAAACATAACAGCAAAGAGAGAGTATTGACTTTAGGAGGTGAGTAATAAGATATTTGGTTCCACCCTGTCTAACAGTTAGACAGAAGAACCACCCCATATATGAGAGCAGTACTCCATGTCAGGATGAATGAATCCCATATAAACCTGAAGCAACCGCTCAGTAGTGAAGTAATTATGGCATCTGTACAGCATTCCCAGCTTTTTGGAGGCAGCTTTACAGTGTACCCTCTATAATTTGGCATTGATAACTCGGAATTTCATATGACTTGGCATGGATATGGTCTTGGAATGTATTATAGTATAACTTGGGAAATGCTGAGATTTATAAAATTATCTGGGAAAACCTTGGCATATCAGGCCACCTGCATCACCTACCATGCCTCTGTGTCACCTACCATACCTCTGTGTCACCTACCATTCATCTATGTCCCCTACTATGATGCTTTATTCTTTGCCTACAGTGCTGGTAAGTGTTCCTTTATTAAATTTTTAATTACATGTACGCATATATAAACGCCTTAGTTAAGGACGTTCAGGTTACGGGCAAGTCGAAGGGAATGACTGAAACCCGTCTTTTGACACATTCAATATTTATTGATGTGATCAAAACCTGCAGAGGAGAAGGCGTTCATAATATTACAAGGTGATCCATCTGATACATAATTAGTTAGTCTCACACAATTTTATCTTAATTACAATTTATTAAACATACTGACATAACACAAAGTTCATAACTCTATTAATCTTAGCTTCGCTTCACTCTGCATTGTCTTATTATTCCAGGTTAGGCAGAAACGAGTAGGCGTAATTATTCAACAATATTTCAGTACCGAGGGGTATGTCATCACTTAGGCTGTACTTACAAGTGCGGGTCAATGCAGATCAGTATGGTGTTCCAAGAGAAAACAGTATTGCGTAAATCGTCCCAGCACAAATTCTCGGACAGAAGGCTGGTCTTCACAGCATCACTAGAGAGGGCGATCTGTCTCATGGAGGGGCGGGCAGCCACCGCCACCAGTCTAAGACAGTCCACTCAGCAGAACCAGGACTTGTCTGTAAACACTTCTACATCTGGCGAGGTCACAGGTCGAAAGATTTAATGGCATCACACGCCAGCACTGTAGCTGAAGCCATCGGCGATAACAGCATACATGGGTCGATAAATTTTTATTGTTGTATTTTTGTAAGAGGAGGGAAGTGCCTAAATAAGATGGAATTTGCGATAACTCAGCAAGGCCAGAGCCCCATATCTGCCAAGTTTTCGAGGGTTTACTGTAGCTATTTTGTGGATGTTTGGTTTCCATGACATATTAAGAGGAAATGGTGAGGCCTACCATATCTATTTTAGAATTTTGCAAAATGGTTGCATCCTGAAATGTGATTGGTGGGAGATCTTCTATTTTGGAAAGTGTAATTGGTAAATACTGTGTTTTCTTACTGTTGAATTAACCAAATTTCTACATCTCTTATTCAGAGATGCTGCACAGATCTGCATTGATAGAAGAAATAAAATTGCTCTAGAAACAGATCTAGTTTGTGAGTTAAGGGGAAGGGAAAAATGTGAAGAAGAGTGAAGAGTAGAATCATCAGCGGAAGAATGGATAGAGTAGGTAGTAGTTTGAAGCAAAGCCTTGATAAATAGAAGGAAGAAAGAAGGTGAAAGAACAGAACCCTGTGAAACACCACTATTGGTAGAGAAAGAGAGAAATTGAACCATGGACAGCAACTGCCATGGATTGGTTCTCAAGTAAGCTAGAGATTAGAGAAAAAAGTGGGGGAGAGAAACCATAAGAGGGAAATTTAGAGAGCAAAGACTTGTGCCATACCCTGTCAAATGCTTTGGAAATGTCGAGGGCCCTAAGGAAAGTTTCCCCATAATCCCTAAGAGAGGATGACCAAGGATGGGTGTAGTAGGAGAGCAGATCACCAGTAGATCCGATAAAAAAAAAAAAAAATAAATAAAAAAAAAAAAAAAGCGTTCAAGGTGACGGAAAAAATTAGAGTTTATGATAGTTTCAAAAATCTTAAAGAAGGTTGAATTTAGGGCAGTGGGGCGATAGTTTAAGGGATTGGAATGGTCACCCTTCTTCGGGATGGGCTGAACAGAGGCATGCGGTTTTAACGTTTGTGTCCTTAGGAAGCTCACGGATTGCCATGGGGGAAAAAAAAAATGAGTCCCAAAGAACACAACCTTTCTTATTCAACCTCTTGACCAACGAATAATTGCTGTTTTCAAATCATATTAGTCAGTCGCAGTTTTTCCAAGATCCACGAGGCACTGGAAGAAAATGGCCAGGCGGGGGTGAAGGAGATGTGGAAAAATTACACCAGTGTTGACTGCTTAGCAAATGTTAAATTGAGCAAGTGTGTGAACTCCTGTTGGAAGGCCCTATGGCCTGAAGCAGTGAATGATTTCACTGAATTCCCATCAGTGGAGCCCCAGGTCACACACATGGCGCAAGTGGGGAGGGATTTGGTGACATGCAACCAGAAGAAATCAGAGACGAGCTTCTTGAAAACACTGGAGAATTACAGTGACCCCTCGTTTAACGAACACCTCGGTTAACGTAATTTCGATTAACGAACTGCCTTCCATAAGGATCTTCAATTCGGTTAACGAAAAAAAATTCGGTTAACGAAGTTCTTACGAACCGACCTCAACATGTTTTCGCTTGCACTGACCGGGCAACCAGCTTTAGTATCAGTCCGCCAATATATTAATCGGTTCTAGGGCTTAAATTCCTTACTATTTTAGTAAATATCAAGAAGTTTATGCTAATCAATAATTTTAAAAGTTTAATATTCAATTTTTTAGTCATTTTAACAATTATTGAACATAACTGAAGGTAAAGTGACTAGTTTAATGTGCGGCATCCAGCCTCTTAACACAGCAAACAGGAGTTAGTCTCTCTCTGTTTTCACTGGAGGTAACATCTTGCTTGAGACTCTCTTCAACTAAATGCTTTTTTTCTGTGTTTCCAAGCAAATTATTGGTCATTTTGAAATATATTTTACATATTGACAATGTATAATGCAGTGCAGTGTTGATTTAAAGAAAATAATCTTGAATTACACGAAGAGAGTCAAAATTTTATGGGTGAAATGGCGCCATGCGGTGACTTCTCTTTTTCCTTCTCCTCCACTCCCATTCTAAATCCCATCATCATCATCATCATCATCCAGGAGCCTTCTACATACACACCTCAAAGTAAGTGAACTTTTCTACCATTTTTGTTGAATTTAGGAAATTTTCAGTGAGCTGGAACCAATTACCAAAAACCCATTGAAACAATGGTTTCGGTTAACGAACTTTTCGGTTAACGAACGACCTTCTGGAACGGATTGAGTTCGTTAACGGAGGGGTCACTGTATTAACAAGTGAAGAACTGCTTCTTTACTAAAAGAAGATGAGCAAGATGATCAGGAAAATGAATTTGGTCCAGTTGATGTAAAGGAAAACAGCTGGACAGAAGAGAATTTTATTTTTTTTTACATTCTTCAAGCAAGGAAAAGAAGCACTTCTGGAATTAGACTCATCTCTAGACCGAGCACTGGAGATAAACAGATGTGTGGACCAATCACTAGCACCACTCATCAAAATCTTCACAGATCTTAAGTGCCAGAGATCTCGGCTCCCCATCATGCTATTCTTCTCCAGAGTTCCCAAAGCACCAGCTTCAACTCAATCTTCTGCCACTCCAGCCACCCCTGCATCTTCTGCCACTCCAGCTACTCCTGCATCTTCTGTCACTCCAGTCACCCCTGCATCTTCTGTCACTCCAGCCACCCCTGCATCTTCTGCCACTCCAGCTACTCCTGCCACTCCAGCTACTCCTGCATCTTCTGTCACTCCAGCCACCCCTGCATCTTCTGCCACTCCAGCTACTCCTGCATCTTCTGTCACTCCAGTCACCCCTGCATCTTCTGTCACTCCAGCCACCCCTGCATCTTCTGCCACTCCAGCTACTCCTGCCACTCCAGCTACTCCTGCATCTTCTGTCACTCCAGTCACCCCTGCATCTTCTGTCACTCCAGCCACCCCTGCATCTTCTGTCACTCCGGCTACTCCTGCCACTCAAGTTACTCGTGCCACTGCCATTGTATCATGCCAATGCCCTCCAATCTTCAATTTGTCTTCTGAAGATGAGGATGACCCCCAAGTGCTCTCTCCTCCACCACTCTCCCCTGCCATCCTTGTCTCCCCTGTTGAGGCAGATGAGAGTGAAGGGCAGTGAGCATCATCATTTTCATCAACTTCATAGTCATCCTTTTCATCAGCATCATTGTAACAAAGATTTTATGTCCCTAATTTAATGTAACATATTTTATGTAACAACTTACTCTTATATTGTCTTAATTATTCTATTTATTTATTTACTTATTTATTTATATACATATTCTTCTTTCTCTTATTTTTTATTTTTATTTTTTTTTACTTATTCCTGCTATTCTTTCTCGTTATACTCGTGAGAGGTGGAAAGGAGTAAGGGAGGTAGTGAGAGGTAATTGTTTACGTTTGAGGGGAGGGGGGTACAGAACTAATGGTTTGTGGTTAGGCTAATAAGGCCTACACCAAAGGGAGACTCGGGGAAGCTGGTTAGGGGGGGCTAAGATACAATACTTCACAGAGGGGAAATATAGGATAGTTATTATATATAGGACTCACCGTATTACTGCATAATACCAAAGACACGCATGACAATGTTTTAGTCAACACATGAAAACTGAGAACTAATCATAACGGTTCTTCATTTATTAATGGCGTTACTCAAATTGAACAGTTACACTTTCAAGACAATAACCTATTAGGGTGTGTCATACGGAGGCGAATTTTTTTTTTTAGTTTGAAAAATCGGCCCATGGTATTAATGATGTAGTTCTATGTGCAGTATCATGTGATATCTTCAGATTTGAAAAGTTTTCATTTTTTGCTAGGTAAATTTTAACTTGAAATCTTATGAAAATTCAGTATTCCCACCCTTTTACCAACACCACTAAATAGCTTATTTAAAGTAAAGTAAATGTATCAGGTTAATTTATTAGGATGAAAATGATCCAGAATAGTGAAACGAATGATCTTGACACATTTATTAAATTTAATATTCCTTTAGGAAACAAAATCATCAAATACAAAAACCGGTTTTACTACTACGACCCGGTGTTGCTGCACACCATAGAGAACATGTCTTTCTTGCTTCTGTTTCTACTCATCACCTCCCTGCTGACCACCTGAGCTCGGATGTAGCCTTCCCTCCTCTCCTGGCTGTACAAGTGACTGCTGGCCTCGCTCACTTGCTGTACACAACGCTCTATACTCTGGGTGTGCGAGGGCCAGGCAGGGACATGCATGGGGTTGTCCAGGAAAGCTCTGACTTGAACATTGGTGAGGCTGCAGGTAAGAGGGGGCTCACTGCCAGCCAGGATGTTATCCAGATCTATGAGATCAGTGAGGGTCTTGGCACCTAGATTGACTTCAGGAGTCTTCCTGACCCTGAAGGAATCGTCACCAACTGATTCGTCATGCCCAGACCCTCTCATAAGTCTCATATCCAAGATCTTTTTGACTGCCACTCTTCTCTCCTCCTCATCCTTACTGCAAAGCATTGTCTGCAGAACTGCCTCGGGATGAGCATACCAGGAAGATCTCCTCACAGTCTGCTCCACAATCTGAACAACCTTCCTTGGCTGACTCCTCAGGAGCTCAAGCTGGAAGAGAACATGCCTCGGACCTTCGGAGAACGATGACTTGATCTTGGTGTTGAACCAATTTGGCAAGTAGACACTCACGATGAATTGGACAATAAGTCTCAGGTTGTGAAGCTGGTTCCCTTTCAGTTTATGATGAGCGACCCAAATTCTGCAGAACCTGAGAGCCGTTGTGAGCCACCTAGAATGTGAGACTGGACCTATCTGCAGGTAAGCAAGTCTATCAGGCATGACCCCAGTTTTGATGGCACTGCAAATCATGTAACCATAGTACTGGTCAGTACTCAGGTCGTCAATGACAGTATGTGCAAGCTCAACGAGTGGAGGGCCAACTGTGATTTTTTCAAAGCTCGGATTTATTTCTAACTCAGTGGCAGAGTCCAGCATCTTGCCAAGAGGACCAGACCATCTGTTGTTTGAAAGAGTCTTGCCATCCAGCTCCTGGATCAGATGTCTGAGTGGCAACTCGTTGGTGTGGAGGTCACAAACAATCCAGACCAGCTTCCTCCCAATCTTCTGCTCTATCCACTTTATGACCCCCCCTTGCCACCCTGTGTTCGTGTTGGTGCTGTCCCCTCCAATGGCCTGCAGGGTCTGGTCTACGTTCCTCTCTCTGAGCCAGTTCACAATGTTATCTGCCACTATCTCAGCTGGTTTCCTGATGTCATCTTTCTCTGGAGTGAAATGCCACAAATACTTCCCTCCTGGTTCACTGCAGCAGGAGTAGTGTTCCTCCTTCACCATGGCAGGGAACAACTTGTCAGAATCTCCAACTTTCATGAACACTTTAGTGTCATCCCTTCTCCCATCAAAGAACAAACAATTGATTCCATTTTCTCTTATCCCCTTATCAAACTCCTCTTCTAGGTTACTGACAAGTTTCTCCTGAGCTCTCCTTACTTTGTTATGATCTATCACCAGGTGAACATCATCAGGTGTTATCAAACCACCGTCAATCCAGGCAGCTGTTGCTATCTCTGCAGTTTCTCTGAGACCAGTGCGGTGTCACATGCTGGCCAGAGCTATGCTCGGGATATCTTTCCTATTTCGAATCTTATGCCTGGAAGGTTTGGGATCATTATTTTCTGGGTTAGGGACAAAGTCACCATTCTCCTGGTCAGCACTCGGATCAGCAATGGGGAAGTCATTAAACTCTGAATCAGCTTGACTCCAATCATCGGCCTTTTTTACCTCACCCTGGGCCTTCTCAAGTCTCTTTTCCTCGGCAACTCTTCTCCTCTTCTGTCTCTCTGTGGCAGCCTCCTGTCTCTTGGACTCCGGAACATCTTGGCTAGAAATCATGAGAGCCCCTATATTGCCAGTCTTCTCTCTCTGTGCTTTGACAAATGCCAGTTCGATCACAGGAATCTTCAGTTCACGCTTGCAAATACAGGAGATGTGGGCCTCGGATTTACAGTCACGATCGCATCCAAACTCAGGACAGAGAACAATTGGGCACTTGCAAGTAATTATGTCACATAACTGGTCCAGTTGCTTGGCAAAGCTGTCCTTAACTGCAAGTTTTCCTCTCCCAAGAGAGATATCTCTTGCCTTTTCCCAACTGGCTAGCAGTCTCTCACTAATCTTCTTCTGACTTGTTATGACTGGAGGCTTGAACTGAGCGTTAGCCAGAGTGTACTGTGCCAAGACAGCTTTGGTCATATCACTGGCAATGTCTTTGTTTGTGTAAGTTCTTTGGTTCTTTTCACTGATTTGTCTGATTAAAACACCGTATCTCAAAGCATCTCTCAATGTAGGCAACTCCGACTTCAGGAGCTCTCTCCCAGACCCAAGATAGTGACTGAGATGGCTGGATTTTTGGTTCCTCGTCCTGACACAAGCAGCCATCGCAAATATTATCAACTTATAAATGCATCAGAATCTGAAACAGAAAAAAATATTGTTAGTTGGGTTTTTATAGAATGAAGTCAGAAAGCAATGTTCACTATTTAATTGTAATGCACTAATGCAGCTTTACGTTAGATTTTCGATAAATTTCACGCTAAAATTTACCTAGCAAAAGGTTGCAAAATATTGAAACTGAAATTATTTTCTGTTTATATACACTAAAATCTACCAAAAAAGTGATGGGCCATTAGTTTTAGCTGATCTTCCCTCCTATGACACACCCTAATAAGCTATGCTCCTAGCTAGTTAAACAGGGACCATGACTCGCAATACATTTCGGGAAACAGATCAAACCTAATAGGTACTCACATTATAGCCGCCATATGAGGGGGTGACACCCAGGACACAACCACACTTAACTCTTACCAAACGCAGACTCCGCCTTTCAAACTGTGTCAGCCTATAAAGGACGCCACATCTTTCATGACGTCACGCCTCATAGGCTTTCTCATTGGTCGAAGACAGGCCTCAGGCGTTCGTACTATTGGCTTAAAATTGGCAGGAACTCTCAAGTGGCGGAAAACTCATGACATTGTTACATTGCCAGGTAAGCTATTGACAAACTGCCCAGTGCTTCCACACTGATGATCACCTCCCATACAAAATACACACCCATGCTCTTCATATTTCATATTTTATAGTTTTATATATTTTCTTTATTTCAAAGTCACATTAGAGTATTGAAATTATTTTTCCTTAACTTTTATAGTTTCATCTCCCGGAGACCCCAGCTGTCTGCCATGTGTGATATGTTTTGAGTTACTGTACATGTACAATCAAAGAGAAAAGTCGTGTCGCGGTTTTGTCTGAAGATTAAATATAACTCGTGAAACATTATTAGAGCCCTACCACAGTTACATCTTGTGGTTGGCAAGCACCAAAATTTTAGCCATTCAGCATGTGTTTCCACCAAATTACATGACACGATTTTTGTCTTTCATTGTACATATGTTTCAGCATATGGCGACTTGTGGTGTAATGGTCAGCATGCTCTCCTCGCAAGCGAGAGGGCCCAGGCTCGATCCCCGGGCAGGGTGAAACTATGGTCAAGTTTCTTTATGCCATTTGCCTCTGTCTACCCAGCAGCAGTTGGGGACCTGGATGTTAATCGATTTGAGGATTGTGTTCCGGGGTAATGGTTGGCCAGTGCAGTTGGCGAGTTGTCCGGTCTTCTCGGACTGTTCCTTGACACTGGGTCATGCAATTCGTTAACTTAGGGTGAGGTTGTTGTGTTCGCAACAGCTTCTATACTTTAAACAAATTCATTCTTAGGTGGCTCTAGGGCCGGCTATCCTCGATCTCAAGGGGCAGCCATTATTATTATTATATGTTTCAACAGCATCATGAAAATAAAAGTTATTTTGGCAGCATTAATGATAGCTCTGTTTTCTGTTTTGGTCTTTTTTCTAATTTTTATGACATACAGTAATACTTCTGTTGGCCAGAATTGAAATTTTCTTGGAAAATCATTCCCAAAGCCGGAGTTTTCGGAAAATTCTGACTTTGAAAAAATTTTGAGGGGCATATTTTCCGGAAAATTCTGAGAAAATATTCCTGATACTCGAAAAATTCTGGGGATGGGGGAGATTTTAATGGATTCAAAAGATGAAAACCAGGCGCATTTTCTGGATATTCTGAGAACAATTTTCCAATACCCAGGGAATGGGGGATATTTTTCTGGGTTCGAGAGATGATGTAATGAGCAATTTCTGGAACTTCCGAGAACTTTTTCCGTTATCCGGAAAATGCCGGGGATGAGGAGTTTTTTTCCGGGTTTGAGAAATGATGTTATGGGCAATTTCTAGAACTTCTGAGAACATTTTTCCATTACCCGGAAAAATCCTGAATTCTAGGGATGAGAGATTTTTTTCGGCTTTGAGAGAATCATCTCGTTACCCGGAAATGTCTCATTCCCGGAAGTAAACTGACCACAGACTCCGTAAATTAAATAGGCCAAACCAGCCTAGTCACAAGATGCGCTACAGGTACTCCTTGACTTACGACCTACTCGACTTACGACCAACCGGACATACGACCGTCGCAGTCGTATAAAATATTTTTCAAATTACGTATTTTCGAGTCCCGACGTTAGTGATCACGCTTTGTACTGACAAAATTTTTGTTTGTAATTCCCTTTAAAATTGCTGGCAAGTGCAAAAGTGAGTGTTTCGTGGTGCTGAGAAGAAAAAGGGACACCCATTTTAGATTTTCTATGTATTATTTTCGCCTTTTCGACTTACGACCAATTCTACTTACGACCTGGTCATCAGTCCGGAACCCCGTCGTAAGTCGAGGAGAGACTGTATTGACAAACTTCTCACTGCTTCCACACTGACAATCACCTCTCACACAGAATACACATCCATGTTCTTCATATTACTTATTTATAGTTTTATATTATATATTCTTTTACTCGAAGTTACATTAGAGTATTGAATGATTTTTCCACAATTTTTATAGTTTCATTATATGTAACAATGGCACCATGCATTACCCTTTCCCTGCCTCCCTCCCCAAGGCAGGGCGGGGAGCAGTAAAAACCATAGAGACTGCTCGCGGCCAGTAGTGGATATTGACACATTCTTGTGTGGTGACCCTCCAAGTGTTATGGTGTGGAGTAATTGTCTCTCAGGTGAGGGGATCGATTTGGCACTCTTTCACGTTTGTTTTAAGACTATCCTTATACCTTTTCAGTTGCCCGCCAACATTAGGGTTACTATTCATTAGGTGACTGTAAAGTAGCTGCTTGGGCAGTCTGCTGTAGTCTATGCAGGTAACATGGCCAGTTCAGCGTAGTTGTTCATGGATAAGCGTAGCCCCGATGCTTCTACATTTGGTGTCAGCGAGAATACTGGCATTTGTTCTCGTCTTTCTAGCGAACTTGGAGGATGGAACGTAGAATAAATACGTTGGTGAGAGTTTTCAAGTGCTTTGAGGTGCCTCTTGTATGTGACCCATGTCTCGCTGCAATATAGTAGGGTGGGGAGGACCACTGTTTGATATACGTTGTAGCTTTGTAGATAATTTCAACTCCCTACAGCTGAAGACACGGTTTCGGAGTCTGCCAAAGGCTTGAGATGCACATCTGATCCAATGTTGAATCTCTTCATCGATGTCCGCGGTGATGGACAGGTGGGAGCCGAGATACCAAAAGTGGGTAACATTAGAGAGGGTAGTACCGTTAAGCTGGATGGATGGTGGAGGTGTGGCTGAACCAGGGGCAGGCTGAAAGAGAATCTGAGTCTTACGTACATTCACCTCAAGGCTGAAGTGCGCTTACGCATCTGCGTAGGAGTTTAGGATCTCCTGTAGGTCGCGTTCAATGTGAACAACAAGGGTGAGGTAGTCTGCATACTGAAGCACAATAATGGAAGCTGCCGACACCTTTGCTCTTGCCTGGAGTCGTCTTATATTGAAAAGACCTCCCTTCACCTTGTACTCGATGTTCACCCCTCTGGCTAAGTTGGCACTGGCACGAGTAAGGAAGGCAGCCAAGAAAATGGAAAAGAGAGTTGGTGCCAGTACACACCCTTGTTTAACCCTGTTTGGATGGGGAAGAACTCAGACTGGGTGCCATTGTGCAGGACACTGCCATTCATGCCATCGTGGAGTTGCCTCACAATGGCGATGAATTTTGGTGGACAGCCAACGGCTGAGGGTCCGCCAGAGGGCTTTCCTGTTGATCGAGTTGAAGGCCTTGGTTAGGTCGATAAAAGCCAAATACATGTCACAACGCTGTTCTCTGCACTTTTCCTGTATCTGACGGGCATCAAAGATCATGTCAATGGTGCCACGTGGTGGTCAAAAACCACATTGAGATTCTGGGAAGAAGTGCTCCACCTCAGGAAGAAGTCTGTTTAGGAGGACTCGGGCAACAATCTTGCCAGCTACGGACAGCAGCGAGATTTCACGGTGATTGCCACATTCTGACCGATCTCCCTTGTTCTTATAAATATTGACGATGGAGGCGTCTTTAAGAGCGTGGGGATTTTCCCCCCATTTCCCATATATTCTCCAGGAGAGAGTGGAAACGTCTGTTAAGCAGAGGTCCTCCTGCTTTATACATCTCGGCTGAGATTCCATCAGGCCCTGAGGCTTTGTTATTTTTCATCTGCTTGATGGCAGTAGCTTCCTCATCCAGGGATGGAGGATAGCTGAGGTGGGTCAGCTCTGGATGCTGAGGGACCTGCTGGGTAGTCAGGACATCCACATCGGTGTTTCGGTTGAGCAGTAAATGGTAGTGCTCTTTCCAGTGCTGAAGGATGCCTTCATCGTCTTTAATTATGGAATTACCGTCAGATGAGTGGAGGGGGGCTGTGCCTCGAGTGATTGACCCATAAAATGTTTCAGTGGAATTGAAAAATGTGCTCATCTTGTGCTGATCTGATTATTTTTAAACCAGTCGTTATTTAGATTGCAAAGTTCCCGTTGGGCTGCCGCTTTCTTCTTACGGAAGGTATCAGTTTTGGTCCGAGACTTAGGGTTGTTCTGCCAGCCAGTTAAAGCAGTATACACCGATACTTTTTGTTGCGAGTGTACCTACTTTATTAATATATGCCTCATAAAGTTTGGTGATGATTTTCTCCCAGTGAAATTTGCCTCTATCCATTTTAATATTTCTAGGCAAGAATATTGCCAGTTTATATTATCCAGATAGAAACTCCCTTATAAAACTGCAAAAAAGTTTAATAAATTACCTTAAATGTGCTTACTTGATTAGTACCAGCATTAGTAAGATGAGATGACTCCAGCAGCTTGCATTTGGCAATGACAAGAAGCACAGCTTTTGCAAATGTCGTAATATAACAGGAAACAGCTTTTGCAAATGTCATAATATGGGCCGTAAAACCAATAATGTAAAAAAAAAAAATAGATTTATAAAATTTCCAATACATGTTTCTTTGTACTAGCTACCTCTTCAAATTTCAGCAATATTAGTTCGTTTTCCCACCACCACACTCCATCATGCGCTGCGGTAAAAGGTTTTCGACGAAGGGATCCTCTTCAAGGGAAGATGTTGTTTTATAATACGGACTTTAGCCTACCCACCACCCTCATCGTAGTGCAGAGATTTCTGGGAGAAAAAATTGCCTTATTATTTGGCTTATTTAATTTTGATGAAAAATTACAAATTATATATTGTATTTTTCTATAGCATTTAATATTTTATATTATCAATGATAAAATATACACCATAAGAAGCTGATCATAAAAGAATATACCTGTATAATAATGAATACAGGGGTACAGGTAAGGAGGCAGCTCAGGCAAGGGAAGGAACTGTTTCTCTCTCTCTCTCTCTCCCTCTCACACACACACACCCACCCACCCACCCACCCCGGCTCCTACTACCACCTGAGATCCCTAGCCCGAGAATTGCTGTTCGACACCACAACCGCATCCAGCCCATACGTGCACGAACTGATCGCTATAAGAACAGCCCAGTCCCAACCATTGTAAAAATTATCAATAACTTGTAATAAACCAGTGTATTCACTCCCAGTAAATACTACTTCTTGCACTGTTACTATGTTGAAATGCACTGTAGTTTGAGCTTTTCCCCATCTAGTTATTATGTCTTATTTGTATCACTTATGTTACTTGTATATTATTTGTAATTCGTAACCCATTCCCCAAATATGTAACTGTATATTTTCAGCCTTCTGGCTGCCAAGCTCTTTCAATAAACCGTTAATTATTATTATTATTATTACTCTCTCTCTCTCTCTCTCTCTCTCTCTCTCTCTCTCTCTCTCTCTCTCTCTCTCTCTCTTTTTTTTTTTTTTTTTTTTTTTTTTTTTTTTTTTTTTTTTTTTTAAACTGTTCTGTTGGTGGGAGGATGTTGATAAATCCAGATGGGGAAGGGGAAGGCCTGACAGACCAGGCTGGCAGCTGTCTCCATGGTCAAGAGACCACAGCCGCGTGAGCGGGCAGCGCTGTCTACACAAGTCGTTACCCTATGAAGGCTGAAGGAACTGTGTGTGTGTGATGATGATGATAATAACAACAACGGTTTATTAATAGAGTTGCAGGCGGTGGCTGAAAATATACAAACTTACATTTGATATAGACATAATGATATGCGTTGAATACATATACAGGGCTGAACAGTACATAAATCCGGAGTTGTTTATTATTTATTTTAACAATAGATGGGATGGTGCTATTCTTATATCTATTGGTGCGGGCTCTTATAGGCTGAATTTTGTTGTAGTGGCTGACTGCGCTAGGTTGGTGGGGGACTGCCGGTGGCTGGAGGTGGCGACGACGAGGATTGTGCATTAGTCCACTGCCAAACCTTGCTAGTGCTTGGTGGTGGAGGTCACTGAGGGATGGCATTTCCAGGGAGGAGAGAGCGTTGATGTAGCCGGAGTAGTCTGCACCGAGCATGATTCTGCAGGCCCTTTTCTGTACCTTCTCTAGCCGACGTTGTTGGGTGGAGTTGAGAGAAGGCGACCAGGCTGGTGACGCATACGTTAGTTTGGGGAGAATAAAGGCATTGCAGATAGTCCTCAGCTCTGGTGTGGGTGTCCCAAGTGACCTAAGTCGTCGTAGCATGTAGAGTCGGTACGAGGCTGCCTTGATTGTGTTTTTTACATGGGCCTTCCAGTCCAGTTTGTGGTCTATGGTAACACCCAGGAGTTTGGCAGACCGCACTAACTGGAGAGGATGGGCACCCACTGTGACTGCTGGAGCTTGCACTGGAGTGGTGGTGGTATTGATGTGCATGACTACGGTTTTGGTGTGGTTGTTGATGACGACCTTGTTCTCCGTAGTCCATGCCTGTAGCCTTGTCCAGGGTGCCTTGTAGCAATGAGTGTTGTCCACTGTAACCCCCACAGTGCAGTTATCCACGTACTTCCACCTGTGAGGAGTGTCGGATAAGGCGTCGTTGATGAGGATGAGGAAGCACAGTATTCCCATCTTGGTCCCCTTGGGAATACCGCAGGTGAGGTGTTGGAATGTTGAGTGAGTGTGTGTGTGGGTGGTGTTGGAGAGTATGTGTGGGTGATGTTGGAGGGTGTGTGTGGGTGCTAACCACTAATAGTAAAGAAAAAAAAGTGAGACAGGTTGCGCATGTGAAAACATTGCATCATTTCCTTATACTGTACAGGTATAAGAATATGAAAGCACCACATATTACTGTTCATATATGTTTGAAATAATACTTATGAATGTAAAACAAAAATTCTACTCACCAATAGTGGTAAAGTCGAAAACATAAGGACAGCCAATGATGATGTGCGAGTTTTTATTCAGATGCCGAAGTTCCTAAATCATCCGGTTCAACTCTGGTTGAAGCTATAGGTTCAACTCTGGCCGAAGTTGTAACTTTCCAGAAAGATGCCATAGCTGTTGCTGGAGCTGTTACTGACCCTGTAATTGTTTCTGAAGTTGCTGCTGAATTTGATGGTGGAGTTGAACCTGAAGTTGGTGTAGCTGTACCTGAAGTTGATGTTGTAGCTGTACCTGAAGTTGATGGTGTAGCTGTACCTGAAGTTGATGGTGTAGCTGTACCAGAAGTTGATGATGTAGCTGTACCTGAAGTTGATGGTGTAGCTGTACCTGAAGTTGATGGTGTAGCTGTACCTGAAGTTGATGGTGTAGCTGTATCTGAAGTTGATGTTGTAGCTGTACCTGAAGTTGATGATGTAGCTGTACCTGAAGTTGATGTAGTAGCTGTACCTGAAGTTGATGTTGTAGCTGTACCTGAAGTTGATGGTGTAGCTGTACCTGAAGTTGATGGTGTAGCTGTACCTGAAGTTGATGGTGTAGCTGTACCTGAAGTTGATGGTGTAGCTGTACCTGAAGTTGATGGTGTAGCTGTACCTGAAGTTGTTGGTGTAGCTGTACCTGAAGTTGATGGTGTAGCTGTACCTGAAGTTGTTGGTGTAGCTGTACCTGAAGTTGTTAGTGTATCTGTACCTAAAGCTGATGGTTTAGGTCTTTGAATAATAAAGCTGTCGGAAGAACCTTGCACAGCAGCTTTCTTTTTCTCATTATACATGTTTATGTAGAGGTCATAAGCATTTTTAGCATCCCTGTTAATTTTAATGCTTCGTTCTGTTAATGGATCCACTATAGAAAATATGTTCATTGCATGCTCCATATAATATACAAAGACCTCTCACCTTTTTCATTTTGTTTTAACACATCTAATTTCTTGGTTAAGCTTATGCACTTTCTTTTAGCTTTAGAACCAGCACTACCATCACTTGCTATCTTGCTCGTGTTGAATAAGGACACAAAAATGGTGTAAGAAACATAAGAAAGTTTTTTCCTGTTCCTGTTCAGATGCGTGAAAAAAAAAGCCTGCCAGCTGCGACCGTTTATAATAGTGATACTGGCATCACCAATCACAAGCCAGGCCGCCTCCGAGTGCAAGGCATTTTTTTTTTTAATGCATATCAGGATATAGTTATTATTTATATGAAAATTATATTTTATTATACAGTACTACCCCGCTTAACGCTGTCAATAAAACCCACAGGGTACCGTGTTAAGTGAAAACCGTGCTAAGTGAACAACAGAACATATGGGATTAATTCCAATAAAAACTGGCCTGACCCCCAAACTCCACTTTTTCCGACACAATACCTATGTTCTAGTAAAGATAACATCTTAATTTTATGATGGTACATGCACACAATTAATACTTAAGAGAAATAGAGAAATACAGTCGCCAAGTTAATGTCCATTCAAATAATGGACTCAACTCCCTCCCCCTCTTCTCACACTACACTACTGGCTCTTCCCTCTCTGAGAAATTTTTGGGGGAAAACCACTAAATTTTAATAAATAATACCTCAAACTAAAGTTAGGATAATACAATTGACATTGCTGGATTCCTTGTAAGACCAGGAATATTTTGAATATAAATGTCATATATTTTGCACAAAAGATAACATATTTATTCAGAGTAAACATTATATCTAAAATTTGTATGTCTAATGCAAAATCTATGATGTTTATATTCAAAATGATCACCAAATTTTAAGAATTCCAGCAATGTAAATTATATTTTGGCCGGGTAATTTGTATGAATTTTATGAGCTAAAACAAATATCTTCAGTTAATAAAAAAAAAAAATATTCTTCACGACACTATCTGTCAATCAAAGTACCCCACCTTGCCTCCCCCCCTCTTCCAACCATGCGGTCAGTCCCAACCCTCCCCCCCACCCCCCACCAATCCTCCCTTCAAGAGATGTTGGGTGAAAAAACTAAATTTTAACATTTAGTATTAAATAATACCTCAGATTAAAGTTAGGATAATATAATTGACATTGCTGGATTCCTTGTAAGACCAGGAATATTTTGAATATAAATGTCATATATTTTGCACAAAAGATAACATATTACATCTAAAATTTGTATATCTAATGCAAAATCTGTGATGTTTATATTCAAAATGATCATCAAATTATAAGAATTCCAGCAATGTGAATTATATTCTGACCGGGTAATTTGTATGAATTTTATGAGCTAAAACAAATATCTCCAGTTAATAAAAAAAAAAATATTCTTCACACGGTAACAGATGGTCGGTCGGTCCCCCCCCCCCACCCCCCACCAACCGTCCCACCAGATGTGTGGGAAAACCAGAATATTTACCTTTTTAGTAATAAATAATACCTCAAACTAAAGTTAGGACAATATAATTGACATTGCTGGATTCCTTGTAAGCCCAGGAATATTTTGAATACAAATGTCATATATTTTGCACAAAAAATTACATATTTACTCAGAGTAAACATTATATCTAAAATTTGTATGTCTAATGCAAAATCTATGATGTTTATATTCAAAATGATCATCATATTGTAAGAATTCCAGCAATGTAAATTATATTCTGGCCGGGTAATTTGTATGAATTTTATGAGCTAAAACAGGCAGGGTGGCGGGTGGGGTGAATCTAAAAAGAGCTCTCGAGCTGGACACTCGCCGCGTATACGTGGAAAAAACCCGCGTTAAGTGAAAGTTCTGCTCTGGCGAGGCACCGCGTATACGGTAAAACGCGCTAAACGAAACCGCGTTAAGCGGGGTAATACTGTATTTTTTATTCTATTTTTGTTATAAATATGAATAAAGTAATGGTGTAAATTGAATTGGGTCCTAAATTAACCAGGATTTTGAATATGAATTGCTGTTAGTAGACCCCTCGCTATCGGAGGCTTTCCTGTATATTTTTTTCATTATCCGGAACCTTTCGGGGATGAGGGATTTATTTTTCTGGTTTTGAGAGATGAAAAAATTCGTTGTTCTGGATTTCCAAGAAGATTTTTCCGTTACCTTGAAAATTCCCAGAAGTGCTCAGTACCAATTGTTTCGTCTAACGGAGATATCACTGTGATACACGAGAAATCAGCACAATCTGCAAGAAAATGTGTGGGAAATGTTGATCAACGTTATATATTAGTTCCTGTAAACCCAAAGGTAGATTGGTGTGGTGACCTTCGTATTTGCCAGATCACGCTGACATTGCCAAATGTGCGTCGTGCATGTCTAGCAATCATATGCAAACAAAATTATTTTATTTAAATTTTTTTCTTCATATGCAAATTTGCATATGAAATCCCTTAAATGATAATTTAGATATGTGTATGAAAACCCCATGAGTTTTAATGTTAGGGCTGATGCCTTTTCAAAGAGTAGAATAATGCCTGTAGATTGGTTGAATACAGATGCCTTCTCCAAGATTCTTTTCCTGAGAGTTTGTCTGTTTGTTGACTTACTCACAATTTTGGGTAATCTCCAACTCGTGTCTTATTTTTCCTATACCTCAGTTTTTTTTTTTTTTTTTTTTTTTGGAGTAGAAGAATTCTCCATGAGCTAGAACACAATGAGATTAGAGTTATCCATTCCCCCTTCTTCTCCAAATGTTGCAACTTCTCCCAAAACTAAAACAGTTTTGTGTGAAGGCTTTTAGAGTGGGTATTTTGGCTCACTGGACTGTAGCCCTTGTTGATTCAGCTTCCATGAACCTTATCACTTGTCATATTGGACTTTCAAGTCCAAAATTATTGTGATAATTTAGTTCTTATATTCTTATCCTCTAGTTTACAAGGTTTATGTGTGGATTTTCTAGATTTCATTACAGTGGTCCCTCGGTTAACGAACACAATCCGTTCCAGCAGGTTGTTCGTTAACCGAAAAATTCGTTAACCGAAACTATTGTTTCAATGGGTTTTTGGGAAATTGGTTCCAGCTCACCGAAAATTGCCTAAATTCAACAAATATGGTAGAAAAGTTCACTTACTTTGAGGTGTGCATGTAGAAGGCTCCTGGATGATGATGATGATGATGATGATGATGGGAATTAGAATGGGGGTGGAGGAGAAGGAAGACGAGAAGGCATTGGGGTGGAAGAGAAGTCACCCCATGGCACCATTTCACCCATAAAATTTTAGTTCTCTTGGTGTATTTCAAGATTATTTTCTTTAAATCAACACTGCACTGCATTATATATTGTCAATATGTAAAATATATTTCAAAATGACCAATAATTTGCTTGGAAACACAGAAAAAAAGCGTTTAGTTGAAGAGAGTCTCAAGCAAGATGTTACCTCCAGTGAAAACAGAGAGAGACTAACTCCTGTTTGCTGTGTTAAGAGGCTGGATGCCGCGCATTAAACTAGTCACTTTACCTTAAATTATGTTCAATAATTGTTAAAATGACTGAAAAATTGAATATTAAACTTTTAAAATTATTGAATAGTATAAACTTCTTGATATTTACTAAAATAGTAAGGAATTTAAGCCCTAGAACCGATTAATGTATTGGCGGACTAATACTAAAGCTGGTTGACTGGTCAGTGCAAGCGAAAACATGTTGAGGTCGGTTCGTAAGAAGTTCGTTAACCGAATTTTTGTTCGTTAACCGAATTTAAGAATCTTATGGGAGGCAGTTCGTTAACCGAAATTTCGTTAACCGAGGCCTTCATTAACTGAGGGACCACTGTACCTGGTTTACTTAGGTTCTGGTTATCTGAGGTGTAATCCTTTTTCTTACAGGTTAGTGTTGGTGTAGCTGTTTCTTACATCAGTATTGAGTGCGGGGGCCACTTTACTTTGTTATTTCTTGGCTTAGTTGGCAAGGATTCCTTGCTGAAGGACTGGTTTTCTTCATTCTGAAGAAGTCTTTACCTGATTCATTGATTTAACAGATGTCCAGGACATCATTTGAGGGGTCAGGGTTTACTGTAAAAGATAAGTTCCTGTGGCTGATGTTGTGTACATACTGCAGAACAAACTCCTTCTAGGGCTGTGTCTCCTGGAGGTTCTTTCCACCTCTTAGTATGCCTCTGATCCTTTAGTTGTTCTGAAATGACTTCCAGTTATAAATGAGGTTTCATCCAGAAAACCATTTTATAATGGAGCTATTGGGGAATGGCTTGGGGTCTCTCCTACCTCCTTAGGATGTCTCAAATGTTAGGTGGAATGAGCGTGAGGTACTACAAACCTAGTCTGCAGGAGAGACAGTTTCTGGTATGAATTGGTGATTTAGTTGCACTGCACAATTACTTGCTTGGCTCCCAGCTTTAAGGTATCTTTGGAATTTAACTGCCCTCCTTTAAGAGGAATGGTTGTGTAAGGGAATTGGTTAACCTCTGGATTAACCCTGGTAACCTTAGTTTAGGATTACATGTGTTAAACCCAGATGGCTTTGGTGACACTTGTACATGAATCATTCATTCATCAATGGCTCAGCTATGAAATGGTTTTTCAGGATCAAGCCACTCTGTGCTGAAATATAAGTTTGTATGCTTTAGTTTTCAAGAATAATATACTGATTTAATCATTGTTCGTTTTACAGGTGACAATAGTTGACCGTGATGAAAGAGAAGAACAGAATCTGATAACACGTCGGAACACACAGATGTGCGACATACAGCCCCCACTATCAGACACAAGTAAATATTTTGTTACTTTTTCTGATAAAATTTCCAGTAGTGTACATTATCCCAATTGCTTGATCTTATTTTATCTTTATTTTGGTTATCATTGACCCATACATACTTGTCCATATTATTAATTGTGAGGGGTTTAGGAATCTTTCCTTGTTTCTACTTGTTAACTTTTATTGAACAGGTTTGTTGGGTTGGTTGTGGCCATACTGTATTGTCATTATTATATCATGAATTTTGTTCCTTCTCGATTTTTGTAACTAACGGCTTCAGAATATACAGCTAGGCCCCGACTTACGACGGGGTTAGGGACCCAAATCCAGGTCGTAAGTCCGAGTGGTCGTAAGTCCGACATGGATTTAAAAAAAAAAAAAAAAAAATCTACAATGAAATACAGTACGTACAGTAAAAGTAATAATTAATGAGGAATGGATACAGTACAGTAAAAGTAATAAATAATGAGGAATGGATACAGTGTGACTGAGCACTTAACCTTTAATGTAGTCAGCTGAATGCACATGGGGCCCCCATAATTTTCTAATTATACATGGAGACTACATTAACTGGAAACGTTTCGGTATAGAAAATGCGTGCGTCATTTGAAGAAGAAAAAAAAAAAAAATGGTCACAACTGCGGCGGTCGCAAGTCCCGACGGTCGTAAGTCGGGGTCTAGCTGTCGTTTTATAATCTCATGCATTTACTGTAATTTTACAATTCTTTCATAATGATTTTGAAGTTAATTTATTGGAGTTCTCCATTTATATACTTGTAAATTTTTTTAATTAAATTGTGACTATCTAGATTAATGATAACACATTGGTTTTGTCTGAACTTGCAGTCGCATCAGATGAAGATGGAAACGATATCCTGCTTTTCCACCACAGCTGTGGCACTTATGCTCAGGTCATCAATAATGGCCGAACAGCTCATCGACCAAAGTAAGTAGCAATTTCTTGTCTTGGGCTTGCGATTTTTGTTCTTAGTTTGGGGGGGAATCCAACATTTGTTTCTAATCTGTTTAATACTTGTTAGTATCCGAAAGAACTTTACAAATAAATACAATAAAGTTAACCCTCACTTTACGCGGTTAATGTAATCCGGAGGGTCCCGTGTAAAGTGAGAAACTCGTAAAGTGAATAACATAACATATGGGATTAATTGAAATGGAGTCCGGGCCGATCCCCAAACTCCACTTCTTGACGACACACAACTATGTTGTAGTAAAAATTTTATCTTAACTTTATGATGGTATGAAAAAACAAGTAATATAGAAGAGGTTAGGTTAGGAAAAATAAAGGTTAACATAGGAAAAATAAAGGTTAGGTTAGAAAAACTAAAAGTTAGGTGGAACACTTACGGTAGTAGAAGAGATCGGTCGGCATACGGGGATGGAGGCTGGTTCAGAGGCAGAGGGCAGATTACTGGCCCTCAGGTGAATCACCATTACTAGGTGAATCACCATCACTGTCACTTACAGTTGTCAGGGCTTCCCTGACAAATCCCTCAAAGTCATCGTCACTGTCACTATCACTGGCTTAGGCTGGCTGTGGTGGGTTGCGGGCGAAGAAATCTGTTATGCTTTGCTGACGGCTGGTGTTGATGTTGTCGTGATACACCTTGATGTACGGCTCCATAGCCTGCACCAGCCGGGTATGGAAGACTTCATAGCGGTCATCGTCATTGTCGCGGGAAAGGAAGGACTTCATTTTCTCTGCACACTCCATGGCACCCTTAATATCACTATGACTTAAACTGTGTTCTTCGGAGAATGACGCACCTTCTTCCTCCTCTTCACTGATGTGTTCTTCTTTCAACATCTCGTCGGCAGTCACCTCAGGATCTTTGATCACCTCCAGGATGTCGTCATTGGTGGTCTCGGAGAAGCCTGGAACTGTAACAGTCTGCGCAGCTTCTCTGGCAAGGTCCACTGCTACTGCAACATTCTGAACCTTACCAGTCACAGATTGACTCCTCCTCTCACCTGGTATTCCATGCAACACATGTCTCCATGAGTGACGAATTGTAGCAATAGACAGCTGATCCCATGACTCCACCAAGAAGTCCACAGCTTTCTTGATGTTAAATACTCTCCAGAATTGTTTGAACAGTATTTTTTGCTGTTCCAACTGTTGATCCTCATCTTCTTCGCTCTTGCTGTCGGTGGTGGTGTCACTCAGGTTACGCAACTCTTCCCTGGTGTTGGTGTAGTCGTTCAGGAGCTGGAATTTTTTTGTTGAGAATGCAGCTTTTACATTACAGATAAACTCTTGGTCCATGGGCTGTAATATAGACGTAGTGTTGGGAGGAAGGAAGACCACTTTTACGTTGGGGTGACGATCTAACAGTAGGGGCGAGTGTCCTGGTGCGTTGTCCAGCAGCAACAAAATATTGAATGGCACATTCTGTCGCTCACAGAATTTTTTTACATCGGGAACAAAACAGCCATCAAACCAGGAGAGGGACAGTGTAGAGAACATCCACGCCTTACGTGCGGTCAGCCAGTGGACATTTAGCTCGGTCATGTCCATGGTTTTGTAGGCGTGCGGCTTGCGTGGTGTGTGGATCATCGATAACTAGAGCTTACAGGTACCGGAGGCATTGGTGGTAAACAGGACGGTGATGCGTTCCTTCTGCATCTTCCGGCCCCGAATCCTGCTGGCATTCTTTACAACGAAGGACCTGGAAGGTAGCTTTTTCCAGAAAAGACCAGATTCGTCCATGTTAAACACCTGGTTGTCACTGTACTGTCCTTCCTCCATAATCTCACGTAAAAACGGAGGAAATTCCCGAGCCGCAGCACGGTCAGCACTCGCTTCTTCACCACCAATGTTTATATTGGTGATCTTGTTCCGGATCTTAAACGTCTGTAACCACCCAGAGGAAGCATTAAAGGGTTTGGGCTCTGTAATTCCCATCTTTCGTGCCACTGCGATGTACAGTTCACGTGTGTAGTCCTTAACAGAGCGCGTGTCGACCGCCATGTTCCGTTGCGCCTGACGCACCAAGTACCTCACAAGTAATTTTTCTGTCTTGAGAAGCACCTGGTTGTGAGAATACTTGATCATAGAAGCACCTGTAGACTTTGTGATCTTCATGTGCTCCTTTATCTTGGCTGCATCCTTCTTTATTGTTCGAATCGTAGATTCATTCACACTATGCTGGCGCGCCAAATCAACCTGCCTTGTTCCTTTCTCCAACTCTTGGATGATGGTATACTTCACCTTGTAGCTTATGGAACGTCGTGTCTTCTTTGGCTTAGTGCCGCTGGGTCCAGGTAAGGAAAGGTTTCTCCTTGGGGGTGGTGGTCCCGCAGAAGCCATTTTACGGAACAATGGATGCGCGTTTACACGGTGTGGCCTTGAGGGATAAAACTGCCGCGGCTAGGTCAAGCGTCGTCTTTCCTCCCTCCCTCCCTCCCCCGGGTGGACACGTCATAATACTTTAAGCCAATTACAGCTAGCAGCAGAGGGGGGTAGGGATGCATGGCCAATCACAGGTCTGATACGTCATATGACGTCAGTGATAACGCAACAAAGACACACACTGCGCAACCTTACCGCGCCGCTTGCCCAAGCGGAGGGAGGGAGGAGGAGGGAGAGGCGAGGAGCACAGGCAGGCAGGCGGGCGGGTGGCGGGTGGGGCGAATCTAAAAATAGCGTCGCGCCGGACACACTCCGCGTAATGGGGTTCACGTACCACGTAATGTGAGCACGTGAGGTTCTGGCAAGGCACCGCGTAAACGCGGAATGCGGGGCCGCATAAAGTGAGGGTTAACTGTGTGTGTATATATATATATATATATATATATATATATATATATATATATATATATATATATATATATATATATATATATATATATATATATATATATATATATATATATGCTGATAACCACCAGGAAAGAAGAAAACACGAAGTTCCCAAGCGCTTTCGTGTAATTCACATCTTCAGGGGTGAGTACAGACTAGTCTGTACTCACCCCTGAAGATGTGAATTACACGAAAGCGCTTGGGAACTTCGTGTTTTCTTCTTTCCTGGTGGTTATCAGCATATACCTAGATCACGCGCACCTACAGTGATACTTGCATATATATATATATATATATATAGATATATATATATATGCAGCTTTTTTTTTTTTTTTTTTTACTTATATGAATTATTATTATTATTACAGGAGTATTAAATTTTTGCCCCTCAGGCCCCAATGTGGGTCAGTGACCTATGCCCGGGTGGGCTAATCCCCTTAAAAAAAAAAAAAAAAAACGGGAAATTAAAGTTTGTTTACATCCAGCAGTTTGGCTGCTCTCTCTCTCTCTCTGCTTGTCTATACAGAGTACAACATTTAACCCTTCAATATATATGAGCAGTAAATAAGTGTTGCTTTCATATTCTTATGTAGAGTAATGACGATATGTTTTCACATGTAATAATAATAATAATAATAATAATTAACGGTTTATTGGAAGAGCTTGGCAGCCAGAAGGCTGAAAATATACAGTTACATGTTTGGGGAATGGGTTTCAAATTACAAATAATATACAAGTAGCATAAGTGATACAAATACATACGCGCAGTCTCACTTTTTTTTACCATTAATGGTTAGCTACTTATATTGTTCCATTTATTAACATTAAATAACATTACAGGTACTTCAAACAACCATATTAATTTTTTTAGATTAATTTTACTACAGCTAAAATCAGGGTCTTATTTTCTTCAGTTTTGTATGTAGAACCAATCAGTCATTGGTTTTGTAAGCTTTAACATATACAATGCCGGCAGCCGTCTCGTCTCCTCTAATATTTCACGTATTATTAATAAATTGCATTGTTAATTTTGCACACACAAACATTAATTCGATAAAAACAAATTCAGAAACATTAATTAAAATATATATGAACAGTAAATAAGTGTTGCTTTCATATTCTTATGTAAAGTAATGATGATATGTTTTCACGTGTGTGCACTTATATATGCGAGCTCTCTTTTTTCTTTACCATTATCGTTAGTTACTTCTTTTGTTCCATTTATTAACATTAAGTAACATTACTTAAAACAACCATATTAATTTTACTACAGCTACAGCCAGGGTCTTATTTTCTTCAGTTTTATATGTAGAACCAGTCAGTCACTGGCTTTGTAATCAACGAAAACAATGCTGTGTCATTTCCTCGTGTGTTTTAATATTCTACGTATTATTAATGAATTGTATTGCTCATTTTGTACACATAAACAATAATTCAATAAAAAAGACATTCAGTAATAAACAATAATGAATCTTTTGTACATTAGAAAATTGACGCTGTTTACACGATTATGCACGTCGTCAGCACGTTGGTGGGCCATTCAAACCCGTCGAAATTCAAGTTTCCGCCGTCAAAATGTTTATTTATTTATTTTTTTGTGTGTTCCAATAAAATACGTTAAGAATTAAAAACTCGCGAAATTTGAGAAGCTACTATATGACATTTAACCCTTCAATATGTCTTCAAAGAGACCATGATGCAGAGAAAGTGGTGCTAGTGCTTCCAAGCATAAGCACAAGTCACTATCTATCCAGGAAAAGGGTGAATTTCCATGGTCCGGCACCGGTCAGGTCCCGAGGTTGCCGGACTAGAGAGGTACAACCTGTACTTACAAAACAATATTTGAAATCCCACTATATCATAGCTTAATTCCTTATATACATCTAAAATCACTTAATTTAAGACAAAAGAAGAATAGAATGACAAAATACAGTAAATGAAAGTACAAAAATGAGTCATCAGGTAAATAAAATAATGTAAATTTCAAGTTTAACCTCTTTCTAATCGGCGTTTGTTCTTACGTCGTATGTTCATATGTCGAGGACCTCCTGTATTACCTACACACAATTTCATAGCAATTTTTAAATAGTTTCCCAATAAATATACTGTGTTTTATGAATTATATTTGACAATTTTCAGTGCTGCAGATGATTTCAATAATGGGGTTGTCCTTACTTGTCGCCCCTTGAAATCCAATGAGATGTTTGAAGTACGATTAGACAAGTGTGTAGACAAATGGGCAGGGTCGCTAGAGATTGGGGTTACCACTCACCCTCCTACAGATTTGGAGTATCCATCCACAATGACAAATGTGAGGTATGTAACCTACTGTATGTATTTAGTTGCACTGATAATATAGGTAATATACACATAGTTTTAAGGCTATATCAAGATATAGATTAATACCTTTATATTCCAGATATCTTCCTCCATGTGGACAGTTCCTTTCCTTAAAGGGCAGCCACATATCGAATCCTTTTCAGACATTTCAGCCATTGACCAGTTGTACATCTCCAAAAACACCTATGAACCCACACTGTATTGAAACCCCAGATAATAACTGCATACATTGTGAATCAAGAATCATCCCCATACATATTTACAATAACATATGGGACTAGTGGTTCATCTTCTTGGTTAATCATGAATAACTCCCAAACCAAAGACACAAAAAACACAATATACGAGTGACACAACACTATTGCACACTCAACAAAACTTCACCTACACCTCCCAATACTGTGTATATAATCAACCACAAACATTTAGACAACAACTCAGCACTCTTCTCCATCCAACTAACCAAACAGTGTAATGAGTTTACCCCCATCTGATATCCACATTCCAGATGCCACTCATCTCAGAGAAATTAGAGTACATCTTCTCAGATTATGATGTGGTCATTCCCCCGTACCTAAACCAATACACAGTCTTCAAGGTGCCTAACTGATATTTCACTCCTGCCCCAATATTTATCCAACATAGATCTTTCAGTCCAAAAGATCTCTGAAAGTGACTGGCAGTTGTCACTGGATACCTGAGAGCCAGTGGCTGCATGCTCATATGAAGCATGGGCAACAACATTAACAACAACAATAACAACAGTGCATTAATAGGGTCACTTACAATATTTTTTGAAGAATTCTTTTTTGCTGGATTGCGTATCACATATTGAAGCAGCTCCTACTTGTTTGTAAAGAAAGAACAAGAATGTGGAGGAATGATAGATAAACCATTAGAGCTGTGGCTCCCAAACCGGCGGGGGGTGCAATTTATTTATTTTATTTTTTTTTTGGGGGGGGGGGGGGTAAAAATATATACTGTACTGTATACGTAAGACCTCCCTAAGATGGACTATATGGGGCTCAAGATTGTCTGACTTATCTAGAATTCAACATATGCATAACCTCCCCCAGGTGCTTTCTTTCAACCATAATTTTGCTGAAAAATCCCTTACAAAAATAATATTAAAGTTAACAGTCTACATTTACAATGCACTTACTTTTATTGTAGCAGATGAATCTTGAGGTGGAGGATGATAAGAAGACTTCTTACAGTTACAACACGTATAATTACACTTATACTCATACATTATTTAGTTACAATTAACGTTTAGTTACACTTATATCTAGTATGTTCTTTTAAATCTGGCTGATGTCATAAAATGTACAGTACTCCACTTCAGCCCAAACTTAACACAGATATACGTTCAGGGACACCACAGCTTCGATTCTGTCTGATATAGTCGGTTTCTTTTCAAATGGTAGAGTTGTGAGCACCATTCCTTTTCTCCCAGTGATCCTCAGTGGTGGTGTTTTGCCTTTATTTGCTTTGGAGGCCATAACAATACACAGGGGAAGCATTAAATAGTAATTACAGAAAAAAAAGAGTGCACAGTGGATCAGTGGTCACAACAGCAAACATTTGGCAACTGACTCCTCTCCCATTTGCCACCCCATAGAACCCCCCAAAGTCAGAGTTTTCCAACTTATAGAAGTCTTTCTATTGACATTTTTTATAAGGAAACTTTCAGTGAAACTCTGGCATTATTTTTTTTCAAAGTATATTTCAATCTTCCCTATATGCTCAAGATACATGGATCTTGAAAGTAATATAAATATGAATATAAGGTATAAAATTGATTGAGAGAGAGAGAGATTATTTGTCTTCATAGAGAACTTTGTGATGTATCTTTTTCTTATATAGATATTTTTTTTTAATGTTTTGTGTGATTTTTGTCTTGTGTGAGGTATTTCATGACATAATTTAGTGACAGGCACGGGATACTATATTCAGAAATACAGTAAGGTTAGGTTAGGTTCCTTCTCTTGTGGTTAATTTGGAGGGAAACCTTTCTCTTTGCATTGAAATTTTCCTGTTATATTTTGGCAATGCTTGTTGCTGAAATGCTCAGTGTCAGGCCAGACATTTTTAGGAATAAGGGAGTTTAATTGGTATGGATATTAAATAACTACTCAGTTTTTTAGTTGTATACCTTCTATTGCTCGGAGTCTGTGGATGTGTTTGTGATGTCTGGTAATTACACTTTCCTCATTAGTGGCTCCTGTTTCTGAGGAGGAATTGGTAGGAGTTAATTGTTATTTCTCTAAGTGGAATATATAGAATCAGGTTCATGGGTTCTATCCCTTTGCTTCTATGTTACAAGTCTTATTGAACTAAAATAATTCAATGGGATCACTACTGCAATACAGTAGACTCGCAACTTAAGCGAGTGTTACGTTCCTGGGACCTCGGGTAAAGCCAAAAAACGCGTAAAGTCAGAAACACCCCTAAATCTCTCTTAAATCACTAATATATATACAGTGGTCCCTTGGTTAGCGAACGCCCCAGTTAACGAATTACCTTCCATATGAATCTTCAATTAGGTTAACCAAAAAAAAACCATTTAATTAACGAAATCCTTACGAAAATCACATTTTGTTTTGAACATCAGCTGATAAGCTGAGGAGGTGCTCAGCCAATTCAGTGATCTCTTCTATGTTTACATTCAAACTAATCACTATCTTATAAGAATTCCAGCAATGCTAATTAAATTCACCCCGGCCACTTCTATTAAATTTTATAAGCAAAAAACAAAAACTCAATCTAAAGGACATAAATTAACAATTAAATACTTCACACCTCAGGTACCAACTGTCAAACATGTCACTGGCACCCCTCCCTCCCCCCCACCTTCCCGAGAAAGGTTTGGGGAAAAGAACAAGGCTTACAGGTTTAATAATAAATAATACCTCAGACTAAAGTTAGGAGAATATAATTGGGATTGCTGGATTCCTTGCAAGACAGGGAATAATTTGAATATAAATGTCATATATTTTGCACAAAAGAAAATTTTTGCTCTCTAGTAAAATTCTTAGATTAGATCTAAAATTTGTATGTCTAATGCAGATTTTAGCTTGTTTATATTCAAATTAATCACTATCTTATAAGAATTCCAGCAATGTAAATTATATTATGGCTGGGTAATTTGTATGAATTTTATGAGCTAAAAACAGAAATCTCAAATAAATAAACAAACACCAGACACTCTGTCACCTCATCTCCCGCTCCCCCCCCCTGCTCCCCCCCCCCCCCCTCTTCCCACGCTGGCTGGCTGGCCCCCTCTTTGCTGTTCCCAGAAAAAAGATTGGTGATTTCTTTATGCTTTAAGGTGTTTATTTTATATAATATCTCAGACTAAAGTTAGGATAATATAATTTGCATTGCTGAAATCCTTGCAAGACATGTTTAAAAGCCCTTGGGTTCTCTAAATGGTAGATCATGAAGGGCTTTATCTTGAAATCAGCTACATTCCCCCCCAACAGAAGTGTAATTCGGTCCTTGAATGCCTTGAATCCTGGCATTGTTTTTGCCTCTTTGTGGATGTATGTCCAGGCATGCACTTCCATAATAATCCAGTTTCATCCACATGGAATAGTTGCTCAGGCAAATAATTTCCCTCCACGATGACACGATCTTGCTCCTCCTTAAAAGCTTCGGCAGCACCAACATCAGCACTAGCTGCCTCTCCACTCACCTTTACATTATGTAAACTGTAGTGGTTCTTAAATCTGTTAAACCACCCATGACTTGCTGTGAAGGTTTAGTCGCACTAATCTCCTGCTTGCTCTTTCAGGCTTTTGAAAAGGCTTCTTGCCTTAGCCTGTAGGGTTAGAAGGCTTTTGTATCTGGTCTTCCATCCATATCACAAGTAATTTTTCCATCTCTGAATGGGACCTTGTCTTTTCTTCGTTATTATAGTTCCCTTTATTGGTGCTGATCCTTTCACTACCTCACGAATACGTTCCTTGTCCTTCAAAATAGTAGATGTGGTCGAGTGCGAGAAGCCTATGTCGCATGAAATGGTTGCTACAGTTTTTCCATTTTCATACTGCATTATTATCTTCATTTTCATCTTAAAAGTAATTGACTGTCTCCTTTTCTTCTGAGCACCACCAGCACTCCTACTTCTACACTTTCCAGTTAGTATTCTAAAGTGAATTTGATCCAAAAATAATGTCAGTACACAGCGTGATTAGTTGCGGGAACAATGACAGCCAAACACCAACTAAGCGCTCTACGGCGTAGGTGCTGTAGCCATGAGGTGACCCAAGCCACACGACGCTCTCGTACGGGACGGAAACGTTTTGGTCAAAAATATACGTGCGTCATTTGAAAAAAAATTTGGTACCGACTGCGGCTGTTGTATGTGCGGGTCGTCGTACCGACTGAGGCAGGTCGCAAGTGCGGTTGGTCGTATGTCGAATAGGTCATAAGTTGGAGAGTAGCTGTACTTTAACGGGCAACACCATGGGCTCGTAACACCCGTCTTGCCCGCGGTGCCCACAGTTTCTCTCTGGCTGTCGGTACATCCTTCTTTCCTCACACAGACAAACTGTGGAATGCTATGTCTTCTTATGTGTTTCCATACTCTTACATTATGTCTCACTTTAAAAAGCTGGTTTTCCAGCATCTTCGTGGTGTAGATTAAAATGGTCTTTTCTTCTCTTATTAAGTTCTTTATACTCCTATTTTTTCGCCCCTAGGCCGTGTTGTGGGTCGATGACCTGTGCCCGGGTAGGCTCTTCCCCCGTTAAAAAAAAAAAAAAAAAAAAAAAAAAAAAAAAAAAAAAAAAAATGTAGTTTTGTTATGTCACCCATTTCTTTTATAAGCTCCTCTTTCGTTTGTGGTGGAGGTGGTGTGTAGATTACTGGATCCCATGTTATTGAACAAGAAAGCTACAGTGCTCCAGTGTTTACTTTTTCCTGTGTGGTTTTATATGTTACTGGTAACAGTGTTCCAAATACTCCCTGCTAAAATGGGGGGTGAATCTTATATGGTGTTTTTTATATCATTATTTATCGTTTTTATACATTTAGTACATTTGTCGTAGGCTGAAATAGGTTTTACTGTATCATGTGTCTCTGTAGGTGTTAGCATATTAACAGAATTTATCTCAATTTAGCGAACTAGTGCACTAAATCAAGCAAAAATTAACGAAAGAATTTCTTCCGCTAAATTGAGAGTTTGTTATATCGGATTCCGTTAAATCGAGAGTTTACTGGATTATGGGATTTGCAAGGTTTTCTTTGCTGGAGAGGCTATAGATCCCTCATGCTGTGGAAGCTGCTGTACCATTAGTTCATACTCCTCTAGAATTCTAGGGCAATATCAAGGGTCTGCACATACTAGAGGAGATCTCCTGTTGCAGTATGCCAGGTAATTATGGTGTACACTCCCTTAAGGAGTACATAGATGCACAGCACTTGAGCAGCTTGTCCCACCTCCTCTCGGTTTGCTTTGGTACAGTAGAACGTCGATTTAAAGCGATTCAATTTAAGATTATTATTTTAAAGCGACACCCACAATTAAGGACAATGTTTTAATTTAAAGCGAATCTTTCTTATTTTGCGTGAGTCAATCTAGCCATCATATTTTAAAATTCGTGCCTAATGTTTCTCTGGGCATGGTACACTGTCCAAAGGGCAAAGCTGTACTGTACATGTACTCAAAATAATGTACTAAATGATTACTAAAATTTTTGTCTCGTGCAAACTATAGCATGTTTATATTCAAATTAAGAATTCCAACAATGTAAATTATATTCTCCCCAGTCACTTCTGTGACATTTTATAAACAAAAAACTCAGTCGAAAGGACATCAATAAACAAATAAATAAATACTTCACTATATGTTCGGCACAACTGTCAAACGTGTCACTGTCACACCCCCCACCCCCCCCCATCTTCCCAGCCAGGGTTGGGTGGTTATAGCTTACAGTTTTTATGTTATATAATGTCACAGACTAAAGTTAGGAGAATATAATTTGCATTACTAGAATCCTTACAAGACAGCGAATATTTTGAATATAAACGTCATATATTTTGCATGGGATAATAATTTTAGCTGTTTGTAATAAAATTAATTTGAACTAAAATTTGTATGTTTGATGTGAACTACAGCATGTTTATATTCAAACTAATCACTATCTTATAAGAATTCCAGCAATGTTAATTATATTCGCCCATGTCCGTTCAGTTACATTTTATATGAGAAAAACTTAGTCACTCTTAAGGACATAAATAAATAAGCACTAGACCTTGGCATCAACTGTCAAACATATCACCTCACCTGTCCCCTCCCCCCATCTTCCCAACAGCTATTTGCTAATAAACAGACCATTTCACTTCCCTTAATTTTAGCTGTGTTAATTTATGAATACAGCTAGACCCCGACTTACGACGGGGTTAGGGACCCAAATCCAGGTCGTAAGTCCGACATAGATAAAAAAAAAAAAAATTTACAATGAAATACAGTACAGTAAAAGTAATAAATAATGAGGAATGGATACAGTACAGTGAAAGTAATAAATAATGAGGAATGGATACAGTGTGACTGAGCACTTACCTTTAATGTAGTCAGCTGAATGCACATGGGGCCCCTATAATTTTCTAATTATACATGGAGACTACATTAACTGGAAACGTTTCAGTATAGAAAATGCGTGCGTCATTTGAAAAAAAAAAAATGGTCACAATTGCGACGGTCGTAAGTCGAAGCAGTCGTAAGTCGGGGTCTAGCTGTATTTGTTTTAACATAATACTACAAAGAACAATGTTTTGTTTATTCTAGGAGATGGGTTGAGGTGCATCTGGGTAGACTCTCAGTCTTTTTAGTATTTTGTGTTTCTCTCAAGTACCAAACTAAATTATTCCATTGAAACAACACTTCGATTTAGTGCGAATTCAGTTTAAAGCAACCTGTCTTGGAACGTATCTCGTGTTATATCGACGTTCTACTGTATTCATGAGTTTTTGTTGACAGGCTTAGGTTATGAATGTGAAATTTATCCCAAAATCTTGTATTACACTACTGTATAAATTTATTTGAATATTGTGTCACAGTTTCTATACTTCTCCCTCAGGTATTTTACTGGGGTCTGCTGAAAGTGAATGGTCATTTGGTTTTCTTTGTAGTTTAGCTATATATGAATGGATCTCACAGGTGCTCTGTGACACCTGAGTCATTATTTGCCAGATTTCTTTCTAACTCTGTCTTCAGGGTAAGTGTTACTTCTGGGGGAGAATGCCAGTCTTCTTCGTGGTTATAAGCCCCAGTCTTCAGTGGATGTATTCATGAGTCAATTTATCTTAGCGCCATTATAAATTGGGATTTCACATCTAATCTCATATTGGAAATATTTTTCACTGATTGTTTTGTCTCGGGTGTTTCACATTTAAAATTTTTCCAGTTATATTTCCACATAGATTTTCGGTGTTGTCAACCATTGCATTACATTTCGGCCTTGTTTATCCTTTAGTATGCTACCACATCAGTAAAATGCATATGAATTTCAGATCTGGCACCTGGATGATGACTGGTAATGGAGTCATGCACAATGGTACAACTATAATTGATGATTATGGGCTCAACTTAGATAGGCTCAAGGTAAGCTTCTTCATTGTGTCTTATTAGTCTTTTGAGGAATTTTGGAAATGTTCTTAATTTTCATGTCAGTCTAGTCAAACTTTTTTATGGGCAAAGATTGTGTGTAAGTGAGAGGAGTTAATATTTCACTTTTGGCAGCTACTTTAAGGACAGTAAAGAGATCTTGCCAAAGCAATTAAAGTTGTCCAAATCAAACTTTGTGCTCGAACAACCTACCAGATTTCAGAAGAACTGAGACAATAGCAAATTATTGTGGTCCACCTTTAATGATTAGCTCTAAACTTCATCCACTCCTCTTTTCACTTCTCAGATTTTTGCCTTTAACTCAACCATGCAGGAGGATGAACTGATGAATCCTTGTCGGGATCTGCAAGTACTGTACAGTAAGTCCCCGCTTAACGCCGTCCCGCTTAACGTCGCTAAACTTTAGAGACCAAAAATTTTTGTAATGTTCTAGTGATCCGATACTACGTCATTTTGCGTGGTCACGGACTACGCTCTATGGCGCATCACCTGCTCTTGTCTGGCCGCACTACGCTCTCTCGGCTCAGTGTGCTGCCCTCACTGTGTGCTTAAGTGCTTTTGCTCTAAAACTGTACTATAACCATTCAAAATGGCTTCCAAGTGCCCATCAAGTGCTACTGATGCTAGTGTGGTGAAGAGGCAACGTAAGACCATTATCCTTGCCACGAAAATGGATGTACAGTCTCTCCTCAACTTACGGCGGGATTCCGTCCCGAAGACCAGGTCGTAAGTTGAATTGTTTATAAGTCGAAAATGCAAAAATAATACATAGAAATTCTAAAATGAAATACAATACAGTAAAAGTAATCAATAATTAAAAATGAGTAAAGTGTTACTGTGCACTTACCTTTAATGTAGTCAGCTGAATGCACACGGGGCCCCAATAATTTTTTAATTAAACATGGAGACTACATTAATTGGATGAAGCAGAGGAGGAGACAAGGCTGGGTGGGTCATCAATTTCGCTTTCTTCAGACAGGCTAACATACTTGCTTGTTGAAGGTATTGGATCATCTTTAGGGAGTGAAGAGGCTGCACTGGTGGGGTGTGAGGAGACAGCAGTGGGGGACTTCTTAAAATATAACTTTTGCAAAATGCTCAACATTTTGATCCATTTCTTCAAACATTTGCGTCCCCTTATTAATTGTAGTAAATGCCTCTGACTTGTCCTTCAAAATTTTGATTTCGTCGAGTGCGAGAAGCCTAGGTCGCGTGAAATGGTTGCTACCGTTTTTCCATTTTCATATTGCATTATTATCTTCATTTTCATCTCAAAAGTAATTGACTGGCTCCTTTTCTTATCAGCACCACGAGAACTCTCACTTTTATGCTTGCCAGCCATTTTCAAGGGAATTAGAAATGAAAATTTCGTCAGTACACAGCGCGATCACTAACAACAACGACGGCCAAACACCAACTGAGAGGGCTACAGCGTGGACGCTGTACACCACGAGGCGGCCCTGCCTATGCTTTTGTACGGGATGGAAACGTTTCGGTACTAGAAAATACGTAATTTGAAAAATATTTTAAACGACCACGGCGGTTGTATGTCCGGGTTGTTGTAAGTCGAGGAGTACCTGTATATATATATATATATATATATATATATATATATATATATATATATATATATATATATATATATATATATATATATATATATATATATATATATATATATATATATATATATATATATGCAAGTAAATCACTGTAGGTGCGCGTGATCTAGGTATATGCTGATAACCACCAGGAAAGAAGAAAACACGAAGTTCCCAAGCGCTTTCGTGTAATTCACATCTTCAGGGGTGAGTACATCTAGTCTGTACTCACCCCTGAAGATGTGAATTACACGAAAGCGCTTGAGAACTTCGTGTTTTCTTCTTTCCTGGTGGTTATCAGCATATATATATATATATACATATATATATATATATATATATATATATATATATATATATATATATATATATATATATATATATATATATAAATATAAATATATATATATATATATATATATATTTCATTAGCCCAATAAAGCACGCGGACTTCTACATACAATCAACACCTCAACCCGCCAGGATTCGAACCCACGGCCCACAAGCCTATGACTGTGACCGGGGAACGCTAACCGCTGGACCACCAGGATGCTAAAAGCAGTCCTAGACTTTGTTATATTTCACACAAAGCCTGTTCAACGAGCTTATGGCGCCGTGAACCTCTAATGGGGACCACCCGCACCACTTAGGTGGTCAGAGTAACGTTTTACCAAATCCGGCTTCGAAACACGAGGATCCATATATATTTCATTAGCCCAATAAAGCACGCGGACTTCTACATACAATCAACACCTCAACCCGCCAGGATTCGAACCCACGGCCCACAAGCCTATGACTGTGACCGGGGAACGCTAACCGCTGGACCACCAGGATGCTAAAAGCAGTCCTAGACTTTGTTATATTTCACACAAAGCCTGTTCAACGAGCTTATGGCGCCGTGAACCTCTAATGGGGACCACCCGCACCACTTAGGTGGTCAGAGTAACGTTTTACCAAATCCGGCTTCGAAACACGAGGATCCATATATATTTCATTAGCCCAATAAAGCACGCGGACTTCTACATACAATCAACACCTCAACCCGCCAGGATTCGAACCCACGGCCCACAAGCCTATGACTGTGACCGGGGAATGCTAACCGCTGGACCACCAGGATGCTAAAAGCAGTCCTAGACTTTGTTATATTTCACACAAAGCCTGTTCAACGAGCTTATGGCGCCGTGAACCTCTAATGGGGACCACCCGCACCACTTAGGTGGTCAGAGTAACGTTTTACCAAATCCGGCTTCGAAACACGAGGATCCATATATATTTCATTAGCCCATTAAAGCACGCGGACTTCTACATACAATCAACACCTCAACCCGCCAGGATTCGAACCCACGGCCCACAAGCCTATGACTGTGACCGGGGAACGCTAACCGCTGGACCACCATTAGAGGTTCACGGCGCCATAAGCTCGTTGAACAGGCTTTGTGTGAAATATAACAAAGTCTAGGACTGCTTTTAGCATCCTGGTGGTCCAGCGGTTAGCGTTCCCCGGTCACAGTCATAGGCTTGTGGGCCGTGGGTTCGAATCCTGGCGGGTTGAGGTGTTGATTGTATATATATATATATATATATATATATATATATATTATATATATATATATATATATATATATATATATATATATATATATATTCATATTCGTGCGCCGGTTAACGTCCTAGATACATTCTTGGAAACGTGATGTTAACCGAAATGGACATTTTCCGATCATCACATAAATTTTTTATTTATACTTACGTGTATGTGGAATACTATATACGTACATATACACTTTTACTCTTAAATCACTGCTGTAATGTGATACAGGTGATTAATTTTTATCTCTTGTGCAAAATACATGACGTTTATATTAAAATTATTCACTGTTTTACAAGGATTCCAGCAACGCCAGCAGATGGGGGAGAGAGAGGGGGCGTGGTGGGAGGGGAGGTAGTACATTTGACAGTTGGCACAGGCCCAGGTCTAGCGCGTGCATATTTATCAGTTCTTAGGTGACTAAGCTTCTCTCTTATAAAAAGCCAGTGAAATGACCTGGGTTAATATAATTAACATAGCTGGGATTCTTGTAACATACTGATTAATTTGAATATAAACATGCTATAATTTGCACTAGACAAAACAATTTTAGTACCGTAATCAAATTAGTACATGTGCACTCCAGCTTTGCACTAACGTCATTTATTTCTATTACGTTTCTTTTAGTATGGTGTGTGCATGTAAATGGATGAAAATAAATGAAGAAATCTATGTAAATCTACCCAAAAATACAGTTGAAAACCTTTTTTTATAAAATGTACTCCACTACTGTACACTAATGTAAAACAATTTTTATCTTGAGCAAAATATATGACGTTTACATTTAAATTATTGGCTGTCTTGCAAGGATTCCAGCAATGCAAATTATAATCTCCTAAATTTAGTTTGAGATATTATATAAGATAAAAACTGTAAGCCTAAAAGCCTTGCTGGGGGGGGGGGGGGGAGACTGACTGCTCCGCCACCCAGCCAGGGGTTGGGGGGGTGTGGGAGGGTTGAGGTGATAAGTTTGTGGCGAAGGTCTCTGTGTTTATTTAACAGTCCTACTAAGCTTCTCTCATTTTAAAATGCCAGTGATATGACCTAGGAGAATATAATTAACATAGCTGGGATTTTTATAACATACTGATTAATTTGAATATAAACATGTTATAATTTGCACTAGACAAAATAATTTTAGTACTGTAATCAAATTAGTACATGTGCACTCCAGCTTTGCACTAAGAAATCTATGTAAATCTACCCAAAAATACAGTTGAAAAACTTTTTATAAAATGTACTACAGTATTGTACACTAATGTACTACATTTTTTATATCTTGAGCAAAATATATGACGTTTATATTCAAATTAATCTCTGTCTTGCAAGGATTTCAGCAATGCAAATTATATTATCCTAACTTTAGTCTGAGATATATAAAATAAACATAAAGAGATCACCAATCTTTTGTCTGGAAACACAAGGAGGGTGGGAAGAGCGGGGGAGGGTGTGGGAGGTGAGGTGACAGAATGTCTGGCGTTTGTTTGTTTATTTATTTGAGATAAGATTTGACAGTTGGCGCTGAAGGCCTGCCTGTGTGTTTATTTATCATTACTTAGGAGTGACTAAGCTTTTCTCATAATTTTCCACCCAAACGACCTGGGTGAATATAACTTACATTGGAGGGAGTCTTGTAAGATAGTAATTTATTTGAATGTTTTTTTTTTCAATTTAAATTTTAATTGTTTATTCCTTAATAGAGGAATCGGGATCCTAGTGCTGTCACTTGGTACCCCTGTACCATAATACTGTAGTCCACAAAACATGTAGCTATACTATTTTTATTTGGTCCCCCGTCATGCGAGTCCGTTTTCTCTCACATCAGGACGCCTGAGTCCTCTGTTTTCTCTCTTAATTTTAGAGTGCACCAGGAACTTTACTATTTTTAGTAATGCCACAGAATTTGAAATTGCAACCCCATATGCAACTTGCAATTGTTGAGGCAACTAGATATGTCTGATTACAGCAAATGTGTTATTGACAATTTGTAGGTGAAAGATTTTATCCTCAATAGATGTAGGTTAACATTACACCTGGAGGCAAATGCTTAGAAAAGCCTAAGGAAGGAAGCATATTCCTTTAACACATAATATCTGACCAGTATGGGGAGGATCATCGTCTCTTCATCAGGGGGCGTGGAGTGGTTGTCCAGCAGGCGTCACATGGTTTTTTTTTGGGTAGGGGGGGGGGGGGGGGCACGGACGTACAGTATAAGATTTGTAACCAGGTGAGAAGGTTGGGTCACCTTACCCTCTGACTTGCTTTTTAAAGATTAGTAGGGTCATTACCTAATACCTGACCATTGTGGACCTGATCTCACCCTCCTCTGTATATATACACCTTGTTTTGTACTTCTCCTTAGTCTGTACTCACCCCTGAAGATGTGAATTACATGAAAGCGCTTGGGAACTTCGTGTTTTCTTCTTTCCTTGTGGTTATCAGCATATACCTAGATCACGCACAACTACAGTGATTTACTTGCATATATATATATATATATATATATATATATATATATATATATATATATATATATATATATATATATTATATATATATTATATATATTATATATATATATATATTATATATATATATTATATATATATATTATATATTATATATATATATTATATATATTATATATTATATATATATATTATATATATTATATATTATATATATATATTATATATTATATATATATATTATATATATATATTATATATTATATATATATATATATTATTTTTTTTTTTTTTTTTTTTTTTTTTTGTCCTCAGCCCATCTCCTAGCATAAACAAACACTCATAAATCAACACAGCAAAAATTAAGGGATGCAAAATGGTCTGTTTACTAACGATCAACTGATGTGAGAGGGTGGTGGCGCTGGTGTCACTCACCACCTGCCTGAGTCACCCAGCACTCACTTTCCTCTCAACTTAAGTTAGGCAATTCATCCTCTGAAGATGCAGAGCCCAACTCGACCAGCACATCATCCACATCACTGTCTAGTGGTGTGGCTGTGGACGTATCTGATACGCAGGAAACACCATTTCCACGTATCTTGTTTTTCTGGCAATGGATGATGCACGTGGTAGAAGGAGATAGTTTCACACAATAAGTCCGTTGACTAGAGCATCAGTATGAGAACTGAGGATGTGGGAGGGTGGCGGGCAGCTGTGTAGCGTGTCCAGAGACGCGTCTGGTGGGAAGCAATAGGCGCTAAATTAACGTGCAGAAAATAGGAAAGATTCGCTTTAAACTAAAAGATTGTCCTTAATTGTGGGTGTCACTTTAAATGAATAAATATATATTGAATTGCTTTAAATCAACTTTCTACTGTACCGTATTTTCTTTTTAAAAAGTACTCAAATGTTTTAGTATCTTTACTTTTACTTAAATATGGTTTTCTAATACTTTTACTCCAATACAATTGAAAAAACTAAATTTTTTACGCATTACATGACCCAAAAAAAAATGTTTTTAATGTCTCTGGCAAACTAATATATTTTTTTATTAATTAATTATTAACCATAGTAAAAGAGTTGTGTGGGTGGGGGGGTATGGTATGGGTTGAGCCGTGAAGAGTACGGTGTGGGTCTGGGGAGACACCATTCAGTCACATACCTAGACGTCTCGTGAGGCGATGTGACGTTAGGCCAGGTGATGAAAAATTCTGCCGAGTCAGTATTAGAGGTGCACTGGAAGTAACATTCATAAATGTGTATTGGTTAAGTTTTGAAGCCCAAATGGTCTTTTCTCCATTCATTAAGAAATTACATGATTGCACAATAACTGGAATATCACCGTAATTAACACTACGAGCTGTGAGAGTTAATATGGAACAAAGCTTATTTATAACTATCTTCTTTGAACGCACGTCTTGTGTGACTGAGAGACGAGAGTCAGACTGGTGAGAAGCCGGATAGTGATTGCTGATCCAGCAGTCAAGTTGAGGGTGCTCAGTGGAAGAAACTGTCACGTGTCCAGTTGATGAATACTCACGGCTCATTGGCTAATGTATGTAACCCACATTTATATAAGTACAGTATTACTGTCTGTTTAATGGGCTAATACATGACAGTAGACTTTCCCTTTGATCTTTTTGTGTCCATTGGCATCTTGACATCCCACCTCACCTACTCCTACCCTCTTTTCCCCATCTCCCCATTGAATCCCTTCTCCTCTCCCCCACCTTTCCTTCAGGGTTTTGGTCCTCCCATTAGATGTTAGTTGCTTTATGCATATACCTGTACCTAAAACTAATTTCAAAGAGGCTGTGATTCTAAAATGCTTTACATATCTCCATCTTAGATATACAGTGGTCCCTCGGTTAACAACACAATTCATTCCACAGAGTTGTTCGTTAACCGAAAATTTCGTTAACCGAATCCATTGTTTCAATGGGATATTGGGTAATTGGTTCCAGCCCACAGAAAAGTACATACAAAGTAAAATTAAAATGCAGTAAAGTTCACTTACTTTGAGGTGTGAATGTAGAAGGTTCCTGGTTGATGATGATGATGATGATGGGAATTAGAAGTGGGGGTGGAGGAGAAGGGAGAAGAGAAGGAAGTGGGGATGGAGGAGAAATCACCTTTTAGGGGACCCATGCTTGATGCAGTAATTTCACCAATAAAATTTTAAGTTCACTAGGTGTAATTCAAGTTTATTTTCTTTAAATCAACACTGCACTGTCCTATATATTATCAATATATTAACTAAAGTTCAGAATGACCAATAATTTCAATGAAAAATGCAAAAATATTCAAGACACCAACAAAATAGATGCTCTCTCCACTGTTTTCAAAGCTCAACTGATGCCTTGTGGCCGACTCACGCATCTGATGGGCGCACAAAAAACTAGTTCCCTGTACTGCATATATTATCAACATGTTAAATAAATGGTAAAGTGACTAATAATTTTAATATAAAAAATGCAAAAATATTAAAGAGCACGACTTTCTTGATATTTACTCCACTGGAAACGAATGTAAACATAGAACAGATTACTGAACTGGCAGACTAGCCCATCAGTTGATCAGCTGATGCTCACAACAAAACGTGACGTTCGTTAGGATTTCGTTAAACGAATTTTTGTTCGTTAACCGAATTGAAGATTCTTATGGAAGGTAATTCGTTAACCGAACCGTTCGTTAACCGAGGGACCATTGTACTGCATATATTATCAATATGTTAACTAAATTTAAAATGACTAATTATTTTAATATAAAAAATGGAAAAATATAGAAAAGCACAACTTTCTTGATATTTACTTCAATGGAAATGAATGTAAACATAGAACAGATTGCTGAATTGGCAGACAAGCCAATCAGCTGATCAGCTGATGCTCACAGCAGAACGTGTTTGTCGTAAGGATTTCGTTAATTGAAGTTTTGTTTGTTAACCGAATTGAAGATCCTTATGGAAGGTAGTTCGTTCACCGAAATTTCGTTAATCGAACCGTTCGTTAACCGAGGGACCACTGTACTCGTAAAGCATGTATCTATACCTACAGTATGTGTGTGAGACTGAGTGTATTTAAAAATCTGCTTAAATAACTAAGTACCACTGACCCCTCATCACCCGTCAGATGTTATGTGGTGCGAAAATTTCATCCTCTTATCAATTAGAATCGAAAAAACATGTCACCACAGCTACACCCCAATTAGAGGGATAGTTCACAGTAACTCTTAGTCAGACTCAGTCACTATGGAAGCAATATTCATCCACAAACTCCTCAACTGAAGGAGTTTGATATTACACCCCAGGGAGTGACGAGCCTATACTCTTTCGACGCTAACCTGACCCATAAGCCACACCCCTCTTCTATAAAAAGAGTTGATTGGTTCTTCGAGAATGTTTGTGCAGTTCTCCATTTATATAAACAAAATATGTTGACAATTTGTAAGCAGATCTGTTATTCTCTAAAATAATGTTAAATAACTGGACTATCAAAATGCAAATGATTTACAGGCATTAGCACTTCAGAGAGGATATCAGAAAAGTTTCAATATTTATCATAAAAGGTTGAAGTCATAGATGAAATTTGATTTCGAATGAAGTCTTTTTATATTTCTTTGTTTTGTACCAAATATAAAGCAAATGAACAAATGATACCAAAAATATAACACAATAGTTTTTTTTTATTTACTGTGCATTTATTTTAATATTTGATAAATTAATAATTTTGTTGTTGCTTTCTACTTTTAGCACTTGAGTACTTTATGAATGATATAATTTTTTACTTCTTCTTGAGGAACATTTTGTCAATGTAAATTCTTTTCCTTGAGTAACAAAGTCCAGTACACTTTACAACTCTTATGATTTTAAGTTTGTTTTATTAATTAATTAATGTTTGAATGTCATGAAACTGGTAAAAATTAATATTGGGCAGTATACTATAGGTTACAGAACACAGTCCTAAACTTTAAGGTTTGGAATTTCTGAAAATAACTGAATTTTACTAAACTACAAATTACTGTAGAACCTTAATAAATTGGACTAACTGGGACAGACCCGTCCAAAAAATGCGGAAGGCCCCAAAAAACAAAAACGAATCTGTGGGGGGGGGGCTTAAGGGATGAAAATAGCACTGCTTATTCGAACTACTTAATGAAAATCAGTTGTTGTTATGTTATTACTGCACTTCAACAACTAAGGTCTTTAAGTGTATAACAAGGTTATTAAAAGAATATTACTTCAACAAGAAAAAATTCTGATTCCACTCTCTGGGTTGAAAATCAGACATATTAGTCTGGTTGTCAACAACTGTTGTCACTGAGATGATTGTTATTTACTATAAAGTGTTATATGTAAGTAACCACAGAATTTGTCTTATGAATAAAGAGAAAGCTGTATACTGTACAGTACTAAAAGACAAAAATAAGAACAAATAAGTGTAGGAGTATATTGTATAAGGAAGACGAATGTTTATCTCTGAGCAGTACAGTAGGTAGGGGGGGGGGGGTGAGACTCCCTCCACCATTCTTCCCCAAGATTCTTTTAAGACATCTTTATGAAATTTCACCATAATTTTCATCATTTAGGTTCATTTGGTGCCAGTTTGATAAAATATTATTCTAAAAGAATTGGCTCTACACCATGAATCATTTACAAAGGCCAAACAAAGGCCAAACAGCTGATAGACTTAGCACGACACCTATCTTTAACACTTAGTAAATTATTACAGTACAGTTGTGTATTTTTCTTACGCAATTTCAACTATACGCAGGTTACCCCGGGGTTCCAATTTCAAACTTAAAATTTTCAAAATGGGTCATAAGCGTGCCAAATGCTAGCCCGCCAAAGCTCCACCCCCGCTATCCCACCTCTCTGTCTTCAGTTGCTGCGTGGGTATTGTCGAAGTACGCTTAATCCTCTCTCATACTCGTTCATAATGCCCAAACACAAGCCAACCTTTCTTCATTTACATGCACACACTGTAGTAAGGGCAAAGCTGTACTGTACTTGAACTATATTATTACTAAAATTTTTGTCTAGTGCAAACTATGGCATGTTTATATTCAAATTAATCAATCTTACAAGAATCCCAGCAATTTAAGTTTTATTCTCCCAAGTGAGTTAAGTGACAATTTATAAGTGAAAACTTAATTCCTCTAAAAGACAGATAAATAAATACCAGTATACCTTCTGTGCCAACTGTCACAATACACTCCCTCCCTCCCTCCCTCCCTCCCTCCCTCCTTCCTTCCTTCCTTATCTTTCCAACAACTTATAGTGTATATGTACAAATATATATAGTGATTTAAGGGTAATTTAGGGGATTCTTAGGAGTGTTTCTGACTTTACGCATTTTTTGGCTTTACTCGAGTTCCCAGGAATGTGACCCTCGCATAAGTTGCGAGTCTACGTAGTGTATTTATCATCACTTAATAAGTAATAATATAGTGTACAGTATTATGCATTTACATATACAGTACTCGTACCCTGGTTTATTCATTAATCATTTGTGAATTGCACAAGTAGCCAAACTGAGCCATCATGTATCACTCAAAGGTAGTAAAATACATTGTTAGGAAGGAAAGCTGGGAATGCTGTACACATGCCATCGCTACTTCACTCCTGAACAGTTGCTACAAATCTATAAGGGATTCATTCATCCTAACTTGGAGTACTGCTCTCATATCTGAGGTGGCTCTTCTTATGTCCAACTGGTAGATAGTTTGGAATTGAAGGCATTTCGTCCTATTAACTCTCCTCCTTTAATTGATAATCGTTCTTCCTTTTATCTTCACCGCAATGTTGCTTCACTCTCTGTTTTACAGGTACTTTAATGGGTAATGTTCGGTGGATTTGGCATCCTGTGTACTGCCGGCATGGCCGTGGGTTTGTAACACTTGTCTTGCCCGCGGTGCCCACTGTTTTTCTGTGGATGTTGGTCACACTAGAATAACCCATTATAGTACATTCTTTTTTTCCTCACACCGTCAAACTGTGGAATGCTCTGCCTTCTTCTCTGTTTCCATTCTCTTACAATCCGTCTCGCTTCAAAAAGCTAGTTTTCCGGCATCTTCGTGGTGTAGTTTACAGTCATCCCTTGGTTATCACGATTTTCGTTATCACGCCTCCATCAAAATCTGCACACCTGCCGTTATAGCGCATTTTTTAGGCCGAGAATTTGGTTATCACGCATTTGCCTCCAGGTGTAATGTTAACCCCTTGCTTCACCTACATCTATTGAGGATAAAATCTTTCACCTACAAATTGACAATAACACATTGCTGTAATCAGACATGTCTAGTTGCTGAGGGTTGCAATTTCAAATTCTGTCATTACTAAGGAATAACGAATTCTCTGGTGCACTCTAAGATTGAGAGAAAATGGAGGACTCAGGCGTCCTGAAGCGAGAGAAAACGGACTCCTATGATGGGGGACACAAATAAAGAAAGCATAGCTACATGTTTTGTGGACTACAGTATTGAGCGTGCCGTTTTCATCACTTTGTAATAAACCTAGCCATGCCTATGTGTGTTTTTGATATTTACCATAACATTATATATATATATTTAGTGGGTCTAAATGGTCGTAAAATGGGAAACTTGGAGTTGGGTCTTGGGTGCCTGGAACCAATTAGAATAAATCCCATAGGTTCTGTACTTTCGTTATCGCGTTTTTCGTTATCACGCACTCGGCGGGGTCCCAATAAGGCGTGATAACCAAGGGATGACTGTATTATAATCTTTTTCTTTTCTATTTTAAATTTGTTTTTACTCTTATTTTTCGCCCCCTAGGCCCTGTTGTGGGTCGATAACCTGTGCCCGGGTGGGCTATCACACATACACACATGTGTAGGCTTATGGCTTATAGGCCTGTGAGGAGTGCGACTTGTCAGTATACAGTCACTATATATTAATTTGCTTGTAGTTGTTTAAAGTCCCGTTGATATCAGTAGAATGCCTGAGACTGTCGATAATTATTTACTCAGAAGCATTCATGTGAGAGCTTTCAATAGACCAGCTTACAACAGGGGTCACTATAACACACGCATTTTTTGGACGGGTCTGCCCCAGTTAGTCCAATTTATTAAGGTTCTGCAGTAATTTTTAGTTTATTAAAATTCGGTTTTTATAATTTATTGTGCATTTATTTTAATATTTGATAAATTAATAATTTTGTTGTTACTTTTTTCTTTCAGTATTTAAGTACTTTATGAATGATATACAGTGAACCCTCACTTTACGCGGTTAATTGAACCCACAGCGGCCCGCGTAAAGTGAACAACATAACATATGGGATTAATTGAAATAGAGACCTGGCCGACCCCCAAACTCCACTTTTTCCCGACACAATACGTACGTTTTACTAAAAATAGCATCTTAACTTTATGATGGTATTCACACACACATAATATAGAAGGGAACAATCAATAAGAGAATAATATACTGAAGGTTGGGTTAGAAAAAAACAAGGTTGGGGTTAACACTTACGTTAGTAGAAGAGATGGGTCGGCATAGGGGAATGGAGGCTGGTTCCGAGGCAGAGGGCAGGCTACTGGCCCTCAGGTGAGTCTTCATCGCTGTCATCCACACTTACTAGTGCCTCCCTGACAAATCCCTCAAAGTCATCATCACTGTCTCTGCCTCTGTCACTATCACTGGCTTGGGCTGGCTGTGGTGGGTTGCGGGCGAAGAACTTGGTTATGCTTTGCTGACGGCTGGTGTTTGTGTTGTCGTGATAAACCTTGATGTAGGGCTCCATGGTCATTAACAGCTGGGTAGTGAAGATTTCATACCTGTTTGCATCAGGGTCGTCGGAAAGGAGGAGCCTGACTTTCTCAATACAGTGGTCCCTCGGTTAACGAGCATAATCCGTTCCAGCTGGTTGCTCGTTAACCGAAACCATTGTTTCAATGGGTTTTTGGGTAATTGGTTCCAGCTCACCGAAAATTGCCTAAATTCAACAAAAAAGGTAGAAAAGTACACTTACTTTGAGGTGTGTATGTAGAAGGCTCCTGGATGATGATGATGATGATGGGAATTAGAATGGGGGTGGAGGAGAAGGAAGAAGAGAAGGCATTGGGGTGGAAGAGAAGTCACCCCATGGCACCATTTCACCCATAAAATTTTAGTTCTCTTGGTGTATTTCAAGATTATTTTCTTTAAATCAACACTGCACTGCATTATATATTGTCAACATGTAAAATATATTTCAAAATGACCAATAATTTGCTTGGAAACACAGAAAAAAAGCGTTTAGTTGGAGAGAATCAAGCAAGATGTTACCTCCACTAAAAACAGAGAGAGACTAACGCCTGTCTGGTGTGTTAACAGGCTGGATGGCACGCCAGAAACTAGTTTCTTTACCTTCAATTATGTTCAATAATTGTTAAAATGACTAAAAAAGTTAATATTAAACTTTTAAAATTATTGAATAGTATAAACTTCTTGATATTTACTAAAATAGTAAGGAATTTAAGCCCTAAAACCGATTACTGTATTGGCGGACTAATACTACAGCTGGTGGACCGCCAAATGCAAGCGAAAACATGTTGAAGTCGGCTCATAAAAAACTCGTTAATCGAGGGATTGCTCGTTAACTGAAATCTCGTTAACCAAGGCGCTCGTTAACCGAGGGACCACTGTACACTCGATGGCACCCCTTACATTACTATGGGATAACTGGCATTCTTCTTGGGATGACGCACCACCTGCCTCTTCACTGACGCCATCATCATCTACCATCTCGTCGGTAGTCACATGAGGATCCCTTATCACCTCCAGGATGTCATCGTTGGTGGTCTCGGAGAAGCCTGCAGCTGTAACACTCTGCTCAGCTTCTCTGGCAAGGTCCACTGCTACTGCAACAGTCTGAACCTCACCAGTTACAGATTTATTCTGCCTAACACCCGGAATACCTTGCAACACATGTCTACGTGCGTGACGAACAGTGCTATAGACAGCTGATCCCATGCCTCCACCAGAAGTCCACAGCTTTCTTGACATTGAATGTTCTCCAAAATTGTCTCACAAATATTTCTTGCTCTGCCAACTGTTGATCCTCGTCGTTTTCGCTCTTGCTATCGGTGTTGGTGTCACTCAGGTTACGCAACTCTTCCTTGGTGTTGGTGTAGTCGTTCAGGAGCTTGAATTTCTTGGCAGAGAATGCAGCTTTTACATTACAGATCAATTCTTGGTCCATGGGCTGTATTATAGACGTAGTGTTGGGGGGAAGGAAGACCACTTTTACGTTGGGGTGACGATCTAACAGTAGGGGCGAGTGTCCTGGTGCGTTGTCAAGCAGCAACAAAATCTTGAATGGAACATTCTGTTGCTCACAGAATTTCTTCACATCGGGAACGAAACAGTCATCAAACCAGGAGAGGGACAGAGTAGAGAACATCCACGCCTTACATGCGGTCAGCCAGTGGACATTTAGCTTGGTCATGTCCATGCTCTTGTAGGCTTGCGTGCTGTGTGGATCACCGTTAACTTGAGCTTACAGGTACCGGAGGCATTGGTGGTAAACAGGACGGTGATGCGCTCCTTCTGCAACTTCCGGCCCCGACACTTGCTGGCATTCTTCACAACGAAGGTCTTGGAAGGTAGCTTTTTCCAAAAGGGACCAGATTCGTCCATGTTAAACACCTGGTCGTCGGTGTACTGTCCTTCCTCTATAATCTCACGTAAAAACTGAGGAAATTCCCTAGCTGCAGCACGATCAGCACTAGCTTCTTCACCACCAATGTTGATATTGGTGATGTTGTTCCTCTTCTTAAACCTCTGTAACCACCCAGAGGAAGCATTAAAGGGTTTGGGCTCTGTAATTCCCATCTTTCGTGACACTGCAGCATACAGTTCACGTGCGTACTCTTTAACTGAGCGCGTGTCGACCGCCATGTTCCGTCGCGCTTGATGCACCAAGTAGCTCACAAGTAATTTTTCCATCTTGAGAAGCACTTGGTTGTGGAAATACTTGATCATAGAAGCACCTGTAGACTTTGTGATGTTCATGTGCTCCTTTATCTTGGCTGCATCCTTCTTAATTGTCCTGATAGTTGATTCGTTAACACCATGCTGGCGTGCGAGATCAACCTGTCTTGTTCCTTTCTGCAACTTTTGTACGATCTTATATTTGATTTCGTAGCTTAAGGAACGTCGTGTCTTCTTTGGCTTAGGGCGGCTGGTTCCAGGTAATGCAAGGTTTCTTTGTGGTGGTGGTCCGGTGGAAGCTATTCTCATGGAACAGTGGATACCGATATACAATGTGTAGTTGGGAGGGGTGTAACTGACGCAGGTAGGTCAAGGGGCTTGAACGTTCCCGCGGCGGGGCACGTCATAGTACATTAAACCAATCACAGCTAGCGGGGAGGGAGGTAAGGATGCTTTGCCCAATCACAGTCCGATATGTCATATGACGTCACCGATAACTCAACAAAGACATACAATACACCGCGCAACCTACTCACACCGCTTACACAACATGGCGGATGGCGGGAGGTTTGGATCCAAAAATGGCGCGGTGTGAGAGGACCGCCTGCTGCTCTCCGCGTAAAAGGGTACACACACCGCGGAAAGTGAGCATTCCATATTCGGCAGGGTACCGCGTAAAGTGAAACCGCGTAAAGCGAGGGTTCACTGTACTTTTTTACTTCTACTTGAGGAACATTTTGCCAATGTAAATACTTTTACTTAAGTAACAAAGTCCAGTACTTTTTACAACTCTTATGATCTTAAGTTTGTTTTATTAATTAATTAATGTTTGAATGTCATGAAATGGCGGTAAAAATTAATCGGGGGGGGGGGGGGGGCAGTTTACTATAGGTTACAGAACACAGTCCTAAACTTTTAGGTTTGGAATTTCTGAAAATATTTATAGTTCCACTTATTGTTAACGTTTTCCACAAAAAAGGGATAAATTGTACACAAGACTAGTGTATACCGGGTATGTACAGTGTGATACTTACAAGTTCAAATACTGTAGAGTTAAATAGACTGGCCCCGTGATCTGTTCTGAGAATGTTTTCAGTGTAGGTCGTCTAGTACTTGAGGCGGGCTCTGTGTTAGACAAGCCAAACTGAGGTGGTCCAGGTATAGATCTTAACTCAGAGGGGTCCAGTTGAAGACTGACTTAAGTCCCTGTGACACACCTGTAGAGAGTAATTCCTGCACTCGCCTCCAGAGTGATCTATGAGTCAAGCTTTTAGAAGGTTCCTCAAAGGAGGAAGTAGTCAACCCTTCGGAATGTCAAGCAACTCTACAGTCAGCTGTGTTTACATAACGTGTATGAACAACCGGCTGGCAAGTGATCCCTTTGACCCTTGAATCACTCTTAACTGGTGGTGCAATTATCTCTGTATTACTTAACTAACTATATAACATAGTTGACGCATTGCAAGTGTAAAGCAATGTAGCCATTTACCACAAATGAGCAATCTATTTAGTGTTTAAAGAATTACCTACTACTTAAGAGTGAGGGTTGCAACATACTGCGACACTCGGACAAGAATAAACATCCTTTCGACTGAAGCCGGTTGTTTAGTCTATCGCTAAGCGCTATAACCTTTTGAACAACCTCTAACCTCTACAGGTCATTGAATAATGAATGTTCATAATTATACATCCATGGTTGTAAGTTATTAGCTACCCACTCTAAATTATACGGTATGTAAATTGTACTGGTAACTTATGCACACACACGCACATGCACACACGTGCACAGACACACACGCACACACACGTATATTATTTGATATGAAGATACCTTCTTAAAAACGTTATTTACTAATTTGAGTGTTATAGATAACTCAGTTTGGCTACTTGTACACTTAAACAAATGATAAATGAATACACCATGCTGATGCATAATATTTTACACTATACAGGTTGACAACCCTTTATCCGAAATTCCAAAAACCGAAAGTATTTTTTGTGGGTCATTTTTTTTTGTTTTAACAGGGATTATTAGCCCACCCAGGCACAGATCACTGACCCACATCGGGGCCTGGGGGGCGAAAATGTAATAGTAATAATGATAATTATAATAATAATAATTATTCATAGTAAATAAAAATTTTAATAAAAATACAGCAAAATAAAATAATAATGATAATAATAATAATAATAATAATAATAATAATAATAATAAAATATAATAATAAAATCTAATAATAAAATTAATAATAATAATAATAATAATAACAATAATACTGTAATAATAAAATAATAATAATACAGTAAAGAAATACAAGAATGAAAAAAGATCAAAAGTGAGAAACACGACCTTGACCTATGAATTATTATTATTATTATAAATTTTATTATATTTTCGACCCCCAGGTCCCAATGCGGGTCAGTGCTCTATGCCCGGGTGGGCTAATACACATTTAAAAAAAAAAAAAAAAAAACCAACCTAACCATCCTGAAAACCGAAAAATTCCGAAAACCGAAATGCCTCTGGCCCCAAGGATTTCGGATAAAGGATTGTCAACCTGTACAATATTACTTATTAATGCTAAATACAGCACAGTGAACCCTCGCTTTACGCGGTTTCGCTTTACGCGTTTCTACATTAACGCGGTACCCTGCCAGAACCAGAATTCCCACTTTACGCTGTGCATCTACTCATATACGCGGGTGAAGTATAATTTTTTTATTTAGCTCATAAAATTCATACAAATTATCCGGCCAGAATATAATTTACATTGCTGGAATTCTTACAATTTGATGATCAATTTGAATATAAGCATCATAGATTTTGCATTAGACATACAAATTTTAGATCTAATGCAAGTATTTTGTTTACTCAGAGCAAATATGTTATCTTTTGTGCAAAATATATGGCATTTATATTCAAAATATTCCTGGTCTTACAAGGAATCCAGCAATGTCAATTATATTATCCTAACTTTAGTCTGAGGTATTATTTATTACTAAAAAGGTAAATATTCTGGTTTCTCCCACACATTTCTCTGGTAGGGAGGGTTGGTGGGGGGAGGGAGGGACCGACCGACCATCTGGCGAGGTTAGAAGAGGGGGGGGAGGCAAGGTGGGGTACTTTGATTGGCAGATAGTGTCGTGAAGAATATTTTTTTTTTTATTAACTGAAGATATTTGTTTTAGCTCATAAAATTCATACAAATTACCCGGCCAGAATATAATTTACATTGCTGGAATTCTTACAATTTGATGATCATTTTGAATATAAACATCATAGATTTTGCATTAGACATACAAATTTTAGATCTTTAAATATTTCGTTTACTCTGAGTAAATATGTAATCTTTTGTGCAAAATATATGACATTTATATTAAAAATATTCCTGGTCTTACAAGGAATCCAGCAATGTCAATTATACAGCTATTCCCCGACTTACGACGGGGTTAGGGACCCAAATCCAGGTCGTAAGTCCGACATAGATAAAAAAAAAAAAAAAAATTAATAAAAAATCTACAATGAAATACAGTACAGTAAAAGTAATAAATAATGAGGAATGGATACAGTACAGTGAAAGTAATAAATAATGAGGAATGGATACAGTGTGACTGAGCACTTACCTTTAATGTAGTCAGCTGAATGCACATGGGGCCCCCCATAATTTTCTAATTATACATGGACACTACATTAACTGGAAACGTTTCGGTATAGAAAATGCGTGCGTCATTTGAAGAAAAAAAAAAAAAGGTCACAACTGCGGCGGTCGTAAGTCAAAGCAGTTGTAAGTCGGGGTCTAGCTGTATTATCCTAGCTTTAGTCTGAGGTATTATTTATTACTAAAAAGGTAAATATTCTGGTTTCCCTTTCACATTTCTCTGGAAGGGAGGGTTGGTGGGGGGGAGGGAGGGACCGACCGACCATCTGGCGATGTTGGAAGAGGGGGGGGAGGTAAGGTGGGGTACTTTGATTGACAGATAGTGTCTTGAAGAATATTTTTTTTTTTTATTAACTGAAGATATTTGTTTCATCTCATAAAATTCATACAAATTACCCGGCCAGAATATAATTTACATTGCTGGAATTCTTACAATTTGATGATCATTTTGAATATATACATCATAGATTTTGCATTAGACATACAAATTTTAGATCTACTTTAAGTATTTTGTTTACTCTGAGTAAATATGTTATCTTTTGTGCAAAATATATGACATTTACGTATATTCAAAATATTCCTGGTCTTACAAGGAATCCAGCAATGTCAATTATCTTATCCTAACTTTAGTTTGAGGTATTATTTATTACTTTACCTTAAAATCTAGTGGGTTTTCCTGCGAAAATTTTTTCAGAGAGGGAAGAGCCAGGAGTGTGAGAAGAGGGGGAGGAAGTTGAGTCCATCATTTGAATGGACAATAACTTGGCGACTGTATTTCTCTATTTCTCTTAAGTATTAATTGTGTGCATGTACCATCATAAAATTAAGATGTTATTTTTACAAGAACATAGGTATTGTGTCGGAAAAAGTGGAGTTTGGGGGTCAGCCGGTCTCTATTTCATTTAATCCCTTATGTTATGTTGTTCACTTTACACGGGCCTCCGTGGGTTCAATTGACCACGTAAAGTCAGGGTTCACTGTAACTCTTTGCTTAACATCGGGCTTACGATCCTGAAAAAGCGACGTTATACGAAACAACGTTAAGCGGATCAATTTTCCCCATAAGAAATTGATGAAATACGGGAGTTACGTTCCTGAGCCTCCCTTTGCCCCATGAAATACATTACATATAAAGAAAATCATTGCCATTTCTATAGAAAATAGTGCATACATATACAACTACCAAGTTTGTATGGATCTTCACTGATAGGCGGAGGTGGTAGAGCGAGTGTGTGGTGGGTAGTGAAGCCGAGGAGGCGGATGGCGGGAGGGTGGGAGAGGAGGGTAGGAGGATGGGAGCGGAGGAGGGTGGTGAGTCACTGAGACTCTGCGACTGCCTCCTCCTCCTCCTGCGCTGACTGTGGTTCCTCCGCCGCTGCTTGCTCCTCCTCCGTTGATGTTTGCTCCTCTTCCATTTTTTTGCTCCTCTTCGGCTGCAGTGTGCTCCTCCTCAGGTGCCAGCTGTTATGAAGATGCTGCTTCTGCCGTCCAACGACGAAAAAATGAATCCAGTGTTGACTCCTTGGTGCTATCATCTTCTTCTCCTTATACTTCTCGGTGTAACAACCAAGATTGTCCTCAATGCTGCGTTGAACCTTTGAGCTACATTCTCTGTTTGGGTCATCATCTACAAGGATTTACATACCTAGCTGGAACATGTTGAATGCTTCTGCCATCCTCTTGGTAGTTAGCGTTCGTTGAAGTTCTTCGTCTTTGTCATCTTCAACAGGACTGTGTTCTGTTAGTTGTTGCAAATCCTCATTGGTGAGTTCTTCTGTATGGGATGCCAGGATGTCCTCAATATCCTCTGAATCTAGATCATTAAAACCTGCCTATCTAGTCAAACTGAGGATATCCTTATTCACAACTGGGACTAAATCCGTGAATTCCGTAAAACTGTTGTCGCACTCGGGCCACAATTTACCCCACACACCATTCAGGCAATTTTCTGAAACCTCTTCCCATGCATTGCTAATGTTGTCAATTGCATGAAGACTGTTGAAGCCACACCAATGGTCTCGGACTGTAGGTTTATTATCTTCGTCTTTAGCCTTGAGCAGCTGGGCCATTGTACGGCGTAAATAATACGCCTTGGTCCATAGGCTGCATCAGTGCTGTCGTGTTGGGAGGCAGGAATACAACTTTTACACTGTCATGCAAGTCGTTGAGATTGGGAGGATGAGCTGGAGCATTGTCAAGGATCAGAAGAATTTTGAAGTCGAGGTTCTCCTTGGCACAGTATTCCTTCATTGCAGGGACGGCATACATGTTTAACCATTGGTTAAATATGTCTCCGGCTATCCATGCCTTCTTGTTTGCCTTGTAGATGACAGGAAGTTGATCCTTAAAGTAACCTTTCAGGGCCCCTGGGTTAGCAGCGCAAGAAATCAGCATAGGCTTCAGCTTGAAGTTGTGGCAGCGTTCGCGCCAAGCAGCAGCGTCAAGCGGTCGTTTGCCGCTTTAAAACCTGGCGCTCTTTTCTCCTCCTTGGAGATATCGGTCCTCTCTGGAATTCTCTTCCAAAAGAGACCAATCTCAACCACATTGAAGACTTGCTTCGATGAGTTGCTTTCTTCTTGGATAATCCGTTTGAAATCTGGCAGGAATGTCTCGGCAGCAACCTTATCAGAACTGGCAGCTTCACCAGTCATCTTAATATTGTGGAAGTTATAACGACGCTTAAATCGTTGAAACCAAGCTCGGCTTGCTGTAAAGGTCTCTTCCTTCGATCCTTCACCCTCTTCTGCCTTTAAGTCGTTGAACAAGGATCAGGCCTTATGCTGGATAACCATAAGGCTCACAAGGGCATTGCATTGTTTCTGGTCCTCCATCCACATTGCAAGCATCTTTTCCACCTTTTCCATCACAGTGTTTTGAGTACGAGTTGTCTTAGTTGCACTCAGAGAAGAACCACTTCCAGCACTCACCTTAATCTTGTCAGCGTTGGTCCGGATAGTACGCACCATTGTGGGGGTTAAACCAAGCACAGCGGCTATGTCCACAGCACGTTCCCCTATTTTAAATCGGGTTAATACATCCATTTTCGTAGCAAGGGTAATGTTCTTATGTTGCCTCTTCACTACACTAGCATCAGTAGCACTTGATGGGCACTTGGAAGCCATTTTGAATGATTATAGTACAGTTTTAGAGCAAAAGCACTTATGCATGCACTAATGATGTGAAGTTGTAACAGAGACTGGCTTGGCATTGCTGTGATGTTCCGCGAGTGAGGGCAGCGCGCCGAGCCGAGAGAGCGTAGCTCGGCCAGACAAGAGTGGGTGATGCACTTTAGAAAGTAGTCCGTGACGACCCAAAAAAACATAGTATCGTATCACCAGGACATTAAATGAATTTTTGATCTCTAAAGTTTAGCGATTTATTAGTGAAACAACGTTAAGCGGGACGACATTATACGAGGACATACTGTACACTACAATCGTATTTATTAAGTGGTGATAAATACACATCTGTACTGTGTTTATTTACTAAGTTTTGAAGACAGTCATTGTGGTAAACGAATCAGCTGCTTGCTCTTTGTGAACAATGACTCATGGTTTTCAGTGCAGGTTCTTTTTTCAGGAAAGCTGATCCTTTTAGAATAATGTTTTCTTCAACCTGGCACCAAATGATTCTAAATTCTTGGAGAATTGTGGTGAAATTGCATAAAGAAGTGTTAAAGGAATCTTGTGGGAGTTAGGGGGAGGGAGCCACACCCATGCTAACCCCCCTTCCTCTCTGCCAGCTGCTCCCAGATAAACATTCGTCTTTCTTATACAATATACTCCTACACTTATTTGTTCTTATTTTTGTCTTTTAATACTGTACAGTATACAGCTTTCTCTTTATTCATAAGACAAATTCTGTGGTTGCTTACATATAACACTTTATAGTAAATAAACAATCATCTCAGTGACAACAGTTGTTGACAACCAGACTTGTATGTCTGATTTTCAACCCAGAGAGTTGTTTCATATTTTTTTTTCTTGTTGATGTAATAGTCTTTTAATAAACAACCTCAGTTGTTGAAGTGCAATAATAACAAAACAACAACTGATTTTCTTAAAACAGTTCAAGTAAGCAGTGTTATCTTCAACACCCACCCTATATATTTGCTTTTTTCGGACTTTCGCATTTTTCGGACTGGGGTGTGCCCCAATTAGTCCGATTTATCGAGATTCTACTGTATTTATTTTTTGGGTGAATAGAGGAGGGGTACAGAGCACCTCAGAGAGTCCGAAAAAAGTGAATTCCTAAATATTGAAGTACAATACTGTACAGTACAGGTATAGAGTTTTGAATTGTGTTGGTTTTAGTGTTCTATCTTATTATTATTATTTATATGAACACTAATATCATCATTATCATCAAACCCGCCTACCTGAGCACCCACCCACCCTCCTATATATCTCAGAAGGAATTATAACAATGCTGTGCATTTAGTTCATATTTGTACACTTCCGCAGGTTGGAGACCGTGTTGGTGTCCTCCGGAAAGACAATGGTGCCCTGTACTTTTTTGTTAATGGTGTTGAACAGGGCTTAGCAGCCAACAATGTGCCAGAACATGTCTTTGGTGTTGTGGACCTCTATGGGCAGGCAGCACAAGCTACAATAGTGCAACATTCCGATCACTGTTCTTCGGAGGTTCTCCCCTCCAGTGTCTCTAGCTCAACTATTTACAGGTACTGTACTTACAAATATAGTTCATCTCAGATGCTTGAGGGAGTTTATAAAACTCTGTAGCTACCCAAAATTATAAAGGTGTATGTTTTCCTCACATACTTATCATACCGTATGCTACAAATATCTGATTATTTGTTTTCTTCTTAAGGGGAGATGGGATGTGGTTGCCAAGTGGATTCAACAGCTGACTCCTGTCCAAATGGTTGCTGGTTTATGGCAAGGGCATTCCCAGTTCACCCAGATTTAAAGGGGCACCTAACTTTATAGTTTGAGAATTAAATTTGGTTGAGTACAGTGCTGGCCACACTTGTCTCCTTGTGTACAAAACTCTTAGTATATAGCGTACTGTATCTACACTGCTCTTAATGGGCTCTATAGTCATTGGAAACTTTTTTCATTAAAGGAGACAAAATGTTGTTAGTATTATTTTCATGACTAAGCTCATTGTGTCAGGGAGGTTAAGTGTGATTAAATCTTTTTCAATTTTAATAGAATCTTCTACTGCAGAGGTCAAGAGACTTAGTAGGTTTCAGTAGCATCCACTTTATTTTCATAGTTGCAAGTTGACTTAAAATTAAGCTTATGGTGCCGTGAACCTCTAATGGGGACTTCCCGTATCACTTAGGTGGTCAGAGTAACGTTTTACCAAATCCGGCTTCGAAACACGAGGATCCTTATATATTTCATTAGCCCAATAAAGCACGTGGACTTCTACATATAATCAACACCTCACCCCGCCAGGATTCGAACCCACGGCCCACGGCTGTGAACTGGGAACGCTACCTCTACACCACCAGGATTCTAAAAGCAGTCCATCTAAGTGATACGGGCAGTCCCCATTAGAGGTTCACGGCGCCATAAGCTCGTTGAACAGGCTTTGTGTGAAATATAACAAAGTCTAGGACTGCTTTTAGTCTCCTGGTGGTCCAGCAGTTAGCGTTCCCCGGTCACAGTCATAGGCTTGTGGGCCGTGGTTCGAATCCTGGCGGGATGAAGTGTTGATTGTATGTAGAAGTCCGCGTGCTTTATTGGGCTAATGAAATATATATATATATATATATATATATATATATATATATATATATATATATATATATATATATATATATATATAATCACAATCACACATGCAGATGTGTCTTTAATTCCATTGCTGGGGGTGTGTGAGTTGTGTTGAGGTGTGTGTGTGTGGTTGTTGGTGGGTGTGTTTGTAGGGGTGTATGTGTGAGATGTAGGTTGTGTTGATGGAAGTGAACCTTTTTTGGGGATAGGGTCGCATAGTCAATCCCCTCCCTTCCTCGCTCAAGCATAGCTAATTGTGATAGGGAGATGAATTTTATACCATAATGATGCATTCTTAAACAATTCTCTGCCAAACGTTTCCAGTAAGTTATCCTTAAACGAAATATTTCTATATGATATAATGATGGGAATTGCATTCTTTTATATAAAAACAAAACAAACATACGAAATGTTGATACCGGAGTCAGTAAAATCAGTTCTAATTTCGTCAGACACACCATTTTTTTTTTTAATAATCTTGAATACTTAATCTAAAAGTTTGGTGAAATAAATATATTTAAAAAACAAAAGCTGTATATGATACGGGCGTGAACAGAATTGTTTCTTTTATCTTCACCACTGATCGGCTCGTTAGTAGCTTGGGCGATTGGTCATGTCTGTTACACACTTCACTCAATTGACTGTACAGTGGTCCCTCGGTTAACGAACGCAATTCATTCCAGAAGGTCGTTCGTTAACCGAAACCATTGTTTGAATGGGATTTTGGGAAATTGGTTCCAGCTCACCGAAATTTACATACAAACTAAAAATAAATGCAGTAATGTACACTTACTTTGAGGTGTGTATGTAGAAGGCTCCTGGTTGATGATGATGATGATGATGATGATGGGAATTAGAAGTGGGGGTGGAGGAGAAGGGAGAAGAGAAGGCAGTGGGGGTGGCTACCAAAATTATCAACATTTTCCTCTATACTGTATAGCTGGAACCAATTACCCAAAATCCCATTGAAACAATGGTTTCAGTTAACAAAATTTTCGGTTAACGAACGACCTTCTGGAACGAAGTGTGTTCGTTAACCGAGGGACCACTGTACTACCAAAATTATCAGAATTTTCCAATATTAGCAATAAATTTATTTACAGTAGACTCAACTTCCATGGGGTTATGTTCCTGGGACCTCACATAAAGCCAAAAAACTGTATAAAGTTAGAAACACTCCTAAAAATACGAGTTGAATTTTTTTTATCTCTTATGCAAAATATATGATGACTAAATTCAAATTATTCACTGTCTTACAAGGATTCCAGCAATGCAAGTTATATTCTGCTAAGTCAAGTCTATGACATTTTTTAAAGAAAAACTTTAAGCCTAAAACCTTCATTGTATAAAAGCCTAATCACCCACCGCCATCTTGCCTCCCTTGCTGGCTCAGAGGAGGGGTAGGTGGGGTGATGACAGCGAGAAGTCTCCAGATATTACTGGGTGTGTAGTTATCAGTGGAGAGGAGAGGGATCATGGTCTCAGGAATATAAAGCACAGGGAGCTTAAGTTTTTTGCTTATAAAATATCACTAACTTGATTTAGCAGAATATAAATTGCATTGCTGGAGTACTCACGTGATGATGATTAAATTGAGTACAGTAAGTCCCTGCTTAATGTCGGGGTTATGTTCCTAAAAATGTGACATTATATGTAACAACTTTAAGCAGATCAATTTTCCCCATAAGAAATAGATAAAATACGGGAGTTATGTTCCTGAGCCTCCCTTTGCCCCATGAAATACATTACATATACAGAAAAGCATTGCCATTTCTAAATTATCAAGTTAACTTATTGATAATATACAGTGCAGTGTTGGTTTAAATAAAGAAATCTGGACCCGGATTTTGGAAGATTCGGAGACAATATTTGGGGGTTCTGGGCTAAATGAAGCATTCCCAAAACAGGGTGAAGGTAGTTGAAGGCTTAAAGTTTTTATCTTATAAAATGTCATAGACTAAAATTAGCAGAATATAACCTGCATTGCTGGAATCCTTGGAAGACAGTGAGTAATTTGAATATAGATCATCATATATTTTGCACAAGAGATAAAAATTTCAGTCCATTAGTGTAGTACATGTAGGTGCAAGTTTTTCAACTCGTATTTTTGGGTAGATATACGTACCGTAACTTTCTTCATTCCATTTTTACTCATTTACATGCACACACTATCCTAAATACATATTGTTAATTCTATTACCGGTATACAGTACTTTGTATGTACTTTTTAATTAATTTTATGTGAATTCTATGAGTTGGAACCAATTACCCAATATCCCATTGAAATAATAGATTCAGTTAAAGAGATTTTCAGTTAACGACTGACTCTGTGGAACCACTGTATTTCTTTCATAAAAATTGGATATACTGTATTGGTGTTGTTCTCGTTTTTTCTTTAACCCTTAAGCCCCGGGTTAGGGTGCTGCTGGCAGTACCCCCCCCCCCCCCCACCCCACGGGGATAAATCAAGAAAAAAATAAACTTTTCCCAAAATAATAATAATAATAAAAAAAAAAAATGGCTGGAAAATAGGCGGACATTCTGGAACGTCACCCGGGGCCTAAGGGTTAAAATGGAAGTCTTTTTGGAAAAATTTGCTCAAAAGTGGACAACCTCTTACCCCAGACACCCCTTCCCCCCCAATTAGTCCGCCTGAGCGAGGTTTTACAGTACGTACTGTATACTGTACCAGTATATGTGAGGAAAAAGTAAAAGAAAAGGAAAAAAATACTGCATTGACTTTTGGCAATCTTGTCACTAGCACAAGACACCAGAGCCTTGAGGGAACGCTGCTACCTCCTTCTCTTGTGCTCGTTCCTACACACTAGGGTGTGTCATAGGAGGGAAGATCAGCTAAAACTAATGGCCCATCACTTTTTTGGTAGATTTTAGTGTATATAAACAGAAAATAATTTCAGTTTCAATATTTTGCAACCTTTTGCTAGGTAAATTTTATCGAAAATCTCACGTACAGCTGCATTAGTGCATTACAATTAAATAGTGAACATTGCTTTCTGACTTCATTCTTTAACAACCCAACTAACAATATTTTTTTCTGTTTCAGATTCTGATGCATTTATAAGTTGATAATATTTGCGATGGCTGCTTGTGTCAGGATGAGGAACCAAAAATCCAGCCATCTCAGTCACTATCTTGGGTCTGGGAGAGAGCTCCTGAAGTCGGAGTTGCCTACATTGAGAGATGCTTTGAGATACGGTGTTTTAATCAGGCAAATCAGTGAAAAGAACCAAAGAACTTACACAAACAAAGACATTGCCAGTGATATGACCAAAGCTGTCTTGGCACAGTACACTCTGGCTAACGCTCAGTTCAAGCCTCCAGTCATAACAAGTCAGAAGAAGATTAGTGAGAGACTGCTAGCCAGTTGGGAAAAGGCAAGAGATATCTCTCTTGGGAGAGGAAAACTTGCAGTTAAGGACAGCTTTGCCAAGCAACTGGACCAGTTATTTGACATAATTACTTGCAAGTGCCCAATTGTTCTCTGTCCTGAGTTTGGATGCGATCGTGACTGTAAATCCGAGGCCCACATCTCCTGTATTTGCAAGCGTGAACTGAAGATTCCTGTGATCGAACTGGCATTTGTCAAAGCACAGAGAGAGAAGACTGGCTCTCATGATTTCTAGCCAAGATATTCCGGAGTCCAAGAGACAGGAGGCTGCCACAGAGAGACAGAAGAGGAGAAGAGTTGCCGAGGAAAAGAGACTTGAGAAGGCCCAGGGTGAGGTAAAAAAGGCCGTTGATTGGAGTCAAGCTGATTCAGAGTTTAATGACTTCCCCATGGCTGATCCTAGTGCTGACCAGGAGAATGGTGACTTTGTCCCTAACCCAGAAAATAATGATCCCAAACCTTCCAGGCATAACATTCGAAATAGGAAAGATATCCCAAGCATAGCTCTGGCCAGCATGCGACACCACACTGGTCTCAGAGAAACTGCAGAGATAGCAACAGCTGCCTGGATTGACGGTGGTTTGATAACACCTGATGATGTTCACCTGGTGATAGATCATAACAAAGTAAGGAGAGCTCAGGAGAAACTTGTCAGTAACCTAGAAGGGGAGTTTGATAAGGGGATAAGAGAAAATGGAATCAATTGTTTGTTCTTTGATGGGAGAACGGATGACACTAAAGTGTTCATGAAAGTTGGAGATTCTGACAAGTTGTTCCCTGCCATGGTGAAGGAGGAACACTACTCCTGCTGCAGTGAACCAGGAGGGAAGTATTTATGGCATTTCACTCCAGAGAAAGATGACATCAGGAAACCAGCTGAGATAGTGGCAGATAACATTGTGAACTGGCTCAGAGAGAGGAACGTAGACCAGACCCTGCAGGCCATTGGAGGGGACAGCACCAACACGAACACAGGGTGGCAAGGGGGGGTCATACAGTGGATAGAGCGGAAGATTGGGAGGAAGCTGGTCTGGATTGTTTGTGACCTCCACACCAACGAGTTGCCACTCAGACATCTGATCCAGGAGCTGGATGGCAAGACTCTTTCAAACAACAGATGGTCTGGTCCTCTTGGCAAGATGCTGGACTCTGCCACTGAGTTAGAAATAAATCCGAGCTTTGAAAAAATCACAGTTGGCCCTCCACTCGTTGAGCTTGCACATACTGTCATTGACGACCTGAGTACTGACCAGTACTATGGTTACATGATTTGCAGTGCCATCAAAACTGGGGTCATGCCTGATAGACTTGCTTACCTGCAGATAGGTCCAGTCTCACATTCTAGGTGGCTCACAACGGCTCTCAGGTTCTGCAGAATTTGGGTCGCTCATCATAAACTGAAAGGGAACCAGCTTCACAACCTGAGACTTATTGTCCAATTCATCGTGAGTGTCTACTTGCCAAATTGGTTCAACACCAAGGTCAAGTCATCGTTCTCCGAAGGTCCGAGGCATGTTCTCTTCCAGCTTGAGCTCCTGAGGAGTCAGCCAAGGAAGGTTGTTTAGATTGTGGAGCAGACTGTGAGGAGATCTTCCTGGTATGCTCATCCCGAGGCAGTTCTGCAGAGAATGCTCTGCAGTAAGGATGAGGAGGAGAGAAGAGTGGCAGTCAAAAAGATCTTGGATATGAGACTTATGAGAGGATCTGGGCATGACGAATCAGTTGGTGACGATTCCTTCAGGGTCAGGAAGACTCCTGAAGTCAATCTAGGTGCCAAGACCCTCACTGATCTCATAGATCTGGATAACATCCAGGCTGGCAGTGAGCCCCCTCTTACCTGCAGCCTCACCAATGTTCAAGTCAGAGCTTTCCTGGACAACCCCATGCATGTCCCTGCCTGGCCCTCGCACACCCAGAGTATAGAGCGTTGTGTACAGCAAGTGAGCGAGGCCAGCAGTCACGTGTACAGCCAGGAGAGGAGGGAAGGCTACATCCGAGCTCAGGTGGTCAGCAGGGAGGTGATGAGTAGAAACAGAAGCATGAAAGACATGTTCTCTATGGTGTGTAGCAACACCGGGTCGTAGTAGTAAAGCCGGTTTTTGTATTTGATGATTTTGTTTTCTAAAGGAATATTAAATTTAATAAATGTGTCAAGATCATTCGTTTCACTATTCTGGATCATTTCCACCCTAATAAATTAACCTGATACATTTACTTTACTTTAAATAAGCTATTTAGTGGTGTTGGTAAAAGGGTGGGAATGCTGAATTTTCATAAGATTTCAAGTTAAAATTTACCTAGCAAAAAATGAAAACTTTTCAAATCTGAAGATATCACATGATTTTGCACATAGAACTACATCATTAACACCATGAGCCGATTTTTCAAACTCAAAAAAAAAAAATTTGCCTCTCTATGACACACCCTACTACACACGTTTTAAATATTTTTGTGCTTATTATAATTATTTAAAAAAAATGCACTTTCTGTATGAAGGATTGTGTGTGCATGTAACAGTAAAAAACAAAGCAAAACATATATCTACCTGAAAATACGAGTTGAAAAATATCAATAATACAGCTCACATCTTGGCTAGAGGCTAAGATACTGACACTGCACCCCATGATGCAGCCCTCCCACGATTCCTGCGGACATAATTTTTTTCCCTTTATGTATTTGACCTTATGTTCATTATTTTATATACCTATACACCTAGACCCCGACTTACAACGAGGTTAGGGACCCAAATCCAGGTCGTAAGTCCGACATGGTCGTAAGTCCGACATAGATAAAAAAAAAAAAAAAAAAAAAAAAAAAAAAAAAAAAAAAAATTAATAAAAAATCTACAATGAAATACAGTACAGTAAAAGTAATGAATAATGATGAATGGATACAGTACAGTGAACGTAATAAATAATTAGGAATGGATACAGTGTGACTGAGCACTTAACCTTTAATGTAGTCAGCTGAATGCACATGGGGCCCCCATAATTTTCTAATTATACATGGAGACTACATTAACTGGAAACGTTTCGGCATAGAAAATGCGTGTGTCATTTAAAAAAAAAATTTTTTTTTTTTTTTTTTTTTTTTTATCTATATCTGAGGCGGTCGTAAGTCCGGGTCTAGGTGTATACAGTATTACCCCGCTTTACACGGTTTCACTTTCCGGGATTTCTCATTTACGCGGTACCTTGCCAGAACCGGACTTTCACTTTCCACGGTGCATGTACTCATATACGCAGTGAAGTATAATTTTTTATTTTTTTTATTTAGCTTATAAAATTCATACAAATTACCCGGCCAGAATACAATTTACATTGCTGTAATTCTTACAATATGATGATCATTTTGAATATAAACATCATGGATTTTGCATTAGACATACAAATTTTAGATCTTATGTTATAATTTGGTTTACACAAAGCAAATATTTTATCTTTTGTGCAAAATATATAAAGTTTACATTCAAAATATTCCCTGACATGCAAGGAATCCAGAAATGTCAATTATATTATCCTAACTTTAGTCTGAGTTATTATTTATTACTAAAAATGTAAATATACTATTTTCTCCCAAAGCTTCTCTGGTAGGGAGGGAAGGTGGGGGGAGGGAGGGAGGGACCGACCCAGCTAGGGTGGAGTATTTTGATTGACAGATAGTGTCCTTGAAGAATATTTCTTTGTTTATTTACTGAAGATATATGTTTTAGCTCATAAAATTCATACAAATTATCCAGCCAGAATATAATTTACATTGCTGGAATTCTTACAATATAATGATCATTTTGGATATAAACATCATGGATTTTGCATTAGACATACAAATTTTAGATCTAATGTAATAATTTGGTTTATACAAAGCAAGTATTTTATCTTTTGTGCAAAATTTATGAAGTTTACATTCAAAATATTCCCTGACCTGCAAGGAATCCAGAAATGTCAATTATATTTTCCTAACTTTAGTCTGAGGTATTATTTATTACTAAACTTTAAATCTAGTGTTTCACCCAATCATTTCTCAGAGAGGTAGGGGCCAGTGAGCTGGGAAGAGGGGGGGGGGGGGGATTTGAGTCCATTATTTGAATGGACATTAACCTGGCGACTGTATTTCTCTTGAATATTTATTGTGTAAGCATACCATCATAAAATTTAGATGTTATTTTTACTACAACATTGGTATTGTGTCGGAAAAAGTGGAGTTTGGGGGTCGGGCCAGTCTCTATTGGAATTAATCCCATATCTTCTGTTGTAAATCGGGGTACTACTTTACAGTAGACTCTTGCCATTTGTAAAGGATAGGTTCCAAGAAATGGCATGAATTACCGCAAATAGCAAGCAGCACTCATCCCCTCGTTTAACTTATCTAATAATATAACTTTCTTTGTCAGGGTCATCACTGACTTCTGCCTTATATATTTCACTCCACTAGCATCATTATCACTGACACTCGGCAGTTTTTTAGGGGCCATTTAACACAGAAACACTAAAGTTTTGAGTACAACATGAGATGCTGTATGGGGTGACTCGATGTGCTGTGGGAGAATGTTTGCCGCCATAGCCACCATCTGCTTACCGCGAATCGTTGAAATTGCAAACTTGCGAATGGCAAGGGAATACCGTATATATTTTTGCATGCACTGTAAGAACGTATTGTCTGTTAATGTAATATTAAAAAAAGAAAAGAAATTTATTTATATTTGCCCGGATTTGCAAGTTGAAAAATAACAATATCGCAGGTCACAGCAATCTTGAGATCCTGACTCCGAACCCCCTACCTGCTCCCAAGAGTCACACTAACTTTGGGGATGTAAAATTTTTTATTTTTTTTAACGTTTTGAATTTATTAGAATAATTTCCTTTATTTTCTTTGTACATTTTTTATGAAAGAGAGAGAGAGAGAGAGTGTGTGTGTGTTTGTGTGTGTGTGTGTGTGTGTGTGTTATATATATATATATATATATATATATATATATATATATATATATATATATATATATATATATATACTTCATTTTTAGTCCATATAACACGCGGACTTTGAACATATAATCAACGACCTCACCAGCAAGGAATCGAACCCTCGACCTACTGGGTGTGACTAGGGAACACTTACCGGCTAGGCCACAAGGACACTAAAAGCAGTTCTAGACACTGTTATATTTCACACAAAGCCTGTTCATCGAGCTGATGGCGCCGTGAACCTCATTGGGAAACTGCCCGTGCCTCTTATGTGGTGTCAGTAGCATTTTACCGAATCCAGCTGGTATGAAACGCGAGGTACATATATATACTTCATTTTTAGTCCATATAACACGCGGACTTTGAACATATAATCAACGACCTCACCAGCAAGGAATCGAACCCTCGACCTACTGGGTGTGACTAGGGAACGCTTACCGGCTAGGCCACAAGGACACTAAAAGCAGTTCTAGACTCTGTTATATTTCACACAAAGCCTGTTCATCGAGCTGATGAGGTCGTTGATTATATGTTCAAAGTCCGCGTGTTATATGGACTAAAAATGAAGTATATATATGTACCTCGCGTTTCATACCAGCTGGATTCGGTAAAATGCTACTGACACCACATAAGAGGCACGGGCAGTTTCCCAATGAGGTTCACGGCGCCACCAGCTCGATGAACAGGCTTTGTGTGAAATATAACAGAGTCTAGAACTGCTTTTAGTGTCCTTGTGGCCTAGCCGGTAAGCGTTCCCTAGTCACACCCAGTAGGTCGAGGGTTTGATTCCTTGCTGGTGAGGTCGTTGATTATATGTTCAAAGTCCGCGTGTTATATGGACTAAAAATGAAGTATATATATGTACCTCGCGTTTCATACCAGCTGGATTCGGTAAAATGCTACTGACACCACATAAGAGGCACGGGCAGTTTCCCAATGAGGTTCACGGCGCCATCAGCTCGATGAACAGGCTTTGTGTGAAATATAACAGAGTCTAGAACTGCTTTTAGTGTCCTTGTGGCCTAGCCGGTAAGCGTTCCCTAGTCACACCCAGTAGGTCGAGGGTTCGATTCCTTGCTGGTGAGGTCGTTGATTATATGTTCAAAGTCCGCGTGTTATATGGACTAAAAATGAAGTATATATATGTACCTCGCGTTTCATACCAGCTGGATTCGGTAAAATGCTACTGCCACCACATAAGAGGCACGGGCAGTTTCCCAATGAGGTTCACGGCGCCATCAGCTCGATGAACAGGCTTTGTGTGAAATATAACAGAGTCTAGAACTGCTTTTAGTGTCCTTGTGGCCTAGCCGGTAAGCGTTCCCTAGTCACACCCAGTAGGTCGAGGGTTCGATTCCTTGCTGGTGAGGTTGTTGATTATATATATATATATATATATATATACAGTGGGGGTATGCTATAACGAACGGATCCTACTACGATTATTCCTATAACGAACGGTTTTACCTATAAAATTGAGAATGCTATAACGAACGCGGATGAATATGGGACTATTTCGCCTGGCCCATGAATATTGTTGTACCGCGACCCACAACAAGAGCGTCAGGCGCCATCTTTGTCTCATTGTGTAGCCAGTGCACCACTGTTATTGCTGAAATTTCGTCTTTTGATGTGGAAATTCGCGTTATTTGTATAACTATTTTGTTATACAAGTATACAATTGTAACAATGAGTCGTCCAAAGCGAGTGAGAAAGCTAATAACCCTTGAAAATAAGAAAGAAATTATAAAGAAACGTGAGAATGGAAAAAGCATTGCGAAACTTAGTGATGAATATGGGATGGCTAAATCGACTATATGTACGATTTTGAAGAATAAAGGGGAGTTAAAAACTGTGCAAGTGGCTAAGGGAATCTTTAGACTTAGCAAAGCAAAGTGTAATGTGATTGAAGAGATGGAAAATTTACTCTTAGTGTGGATAAAGGAGAAAGAAATGGCAGGTGGTAACATTAGTGAAGCTATAATTTGTGAGAAGGCCAGACAATTGTTTGAGGACCTTAAAGCCAAGACTCCCAGTGCAAGTGATAGTGATGTGCCAGTGTTTAGGGGTACCTGCATGCTGAATAACACTAAGGTAAGATAAAGTACCGTATTTTTTACATTTTCCACAGAATTTTTTCAGTGTTCGGTGGTTGTATTTGGGGGCCTGGAACGGATTATACCTATAACGAACGAGGTTCTGGAACCAATTACGTTCGTTATAGCATACCCCACGGTATATATATATTGATTACATCCCTGGCGGCACAACAGCTGAGGATGTCTCCAAATTAAAATAAAGGCTTAAACGACTAAAATCAAATAATTCAAGGTAAAAACAAATACAGGTTGTACCTTTCTAGTCCGGAACTATTTTAGTTTGTCCAATAGGTAGAGAGGCAGCTTTTTTTTTTTTTTTTTTTTTTTTTTTTTTTTTTTTTTTTTTTTCTCTCTCTCTCTCTCTGAATTATTATTATTATTACAGGAGTATTAAATTTTTGCCCCCAGGCCCCAATGTGGGTCAGTGACCTATGCCTGGGTGGGCTAATCCCCTTTAAAAAAAAAAAAAAAAAAAACTCGGGAAATTAACGTTTGTTTACGTTCAGCCTCTCTCTCTCTCTCTCTCTCTCTCTCTCTCTCTCTCTCTCTCTCTCTCTCTCTCTCTCTCTCTCTCTCTCTCTCTCTCAACATTCAACCCTTCAATATATATGAGCAGTAAATAAGTGTTGCTTTCATATTCTTATGTAGAGTAATGACGATATGTTTTCACATGTGCGCACTTACATATGCGCAGTCTCACTTTTTTTTTTACCAGTAATGGTTAGCTACTTCTATTGTTCCATTTGTTAACATTAAATAACATTACTTAAAACAACCATATTAATTTTACTACAGCTACAACCAAGGTCTTATTTTTCTTCAGTTTTATATGTAGAACCAGTCAGTCACTGGTTTTGTAATCAACGAAAACAATGCTGTGTCATTTCCTCGTGTGTTTTAATATTCTACGTATTATTAATGAATTGTATTGCTTATTTTGCACACATAAACATTAATTCAATAAAAAAGACATTCAGTAATAAACAATTATGAATCTTTTGTACATAAGAGAAATGACGCTGTTTACACGATTATGCCCGTCGTCTGCACGTTGGCGGGTCGTTCAAACCCGTCGAAATTCAAGTTTCCGCCGTCAAAATTTTATTTATTTATTTTTTTTTGTGTTCCAATAAAATACGTTAAGAATTAAAAACTCGCGAAATTTGAGAAGCTACTATACGACATTTAACCCTTCAATATGTCTTCAAAGAGACCATGATGCAGAGAAAGTGGTGCTAGTGCTTCCAAGCATAAGCACAAGTCACTATCTATCCAGGAAAAGGGTGAATTTCCATGGTCCGGCACCGGTCGGGTCCTGAGGTTGCCGGACTAGAGAGGTACAACCTGTAATACAGAACTTTCGTAAAATACTTTTAAATGTTAATACATAAAACTCAAAGCTTGTGTAGAAGGCCGGCTTCCTCCACGAAGGAGAAGACGTCCCCTCCCACACTACCCACTCCTCCTCTCAGCACCAAAGAGAGACGGTAGGACCCATCTCCTCCCCAGCACAGGGGCAGTGGGGCACTCCACCAGTAGATGTCGAACAGTGAATAGGACCAGGCAGTTATCTCCTTTAAAAAGCCATTAGTCAGCTGTGTGTGGCCAATATGGATGCTGGCCAAAGCAGTCTCCCGGCGTTGCAACAGCCCCTGATATCCCTAGGCACCCAATGTTGGATGGATGTCACGGAGCTTGTTTGCTCTGACAGCATCCCGTCTGCGTTGCCAAATTGAGTGGATGGCAGCTCTTATTACAAGCTTCATATCAGAGGTAGGTAGAGGGGAATGATGTGTCACAGGATGAGAAGCAGCTGTTTTCACCTCAGCATCAGCATGCTCATTACCCTTCTCCCCCACATGGGCCGGAACCCAGCAAAAACTAACTTTCCGGCCCCAACGTTATATGAGAAACAGCCACTGTAAAATATCTATAACTAAGGGATGGGGCCATGAGACACTAGCTAAGGTCTGGACAGCACTACGAGAAATGCTAAAAATTTTAAAATTGCTATGAGATTAGGTAAAAATGATCTGGAGGGAAAGTAAAATTCCCAATAGCTCCGCTGTAAAAATAGATGCCATAGTGGGGAGACTACCGTCCCCACAGGCTTCGGGAAACACCACCCAAAACTCACCACTGCATCTGACTAGAGCCATCAGTGTAAACAGGGATAGTCCTTCTGTGAGAGGAGACATTCTTTAAAAAAAGTGAATGAACCACACGGGGAAGGGGTAAGTATAAGTCCTGGAAACATAAGAAATATTTATTCCCTTATGTTTTTGACCTTATGATAATTGGTATTTTTTTTTACATATTGTTTGTGTGATTGTGTGTGCATGTAACTGAATGAAAAACAAAATGTTGAGAGTTATTTTTCTGTACCCGAAATTATGAGTTTAAAAATAACCATAACTCCTACCATAGGTTGGTTGGGAGAGTGCTAGGGGGATGTGGCTGCCCCAGCTCACTCCTGGGGGCGTGCTATTTAAATTTTTTCTGGGAACCCAAATTTGTATAAACAGGGAAATTTTTTTTTTTTTAATGAAAATAGTGGTGTCAATTTAGGAAAGTCATCTAAGCTAATTTTCACACCTTGAATGTTCATATCTCGAGGGATACCTGTATTGAACTTCGGTATAGAGAGATGATACTGTACATGTAGCTGGGTTATAAGATTCAAGCAGATTTCATAAAGCAAACACTAATCACCAACAGAGATGATGCTCAAGAGCAACCCAATCAGCCTCATGACAAAGGAATGTGGCTACATTCAAAACCCTATAAATTATTTTTAAGTGGCACTGCAGCTGAAAACCAAACGGGCACAATATTCAAGGATGGAAAACAGAAATGAAGTAAAACAGCATATAATAATCTTAACATCCTGAAACTTATTAAATCAAATGCCGTTTGCTTACATGTGACAACTGACCATCCTGCCAATTTTTACATGTTGGTGGCCCTACCTGGTGGACCAGGACCTTGACCCATCGTAGTGCCTGAAGCACATTCTTATTTATTAAAGTCTGCCACCATGAACTTTGTGTTTCTGATGGTCAGGATCATCTTCATGCATGTTGACTGTGAATACGACCATAAGTCCAAAGAGGAATCCTGTACATTGAGTTACCGTATATCACGGCCTATAAGGCGGCGGGGTGCATAAGACGCCCCCCCCCAAATTTCCATTTAAAAAGTAGCTTTTGAGCTCTATTTGCTGTATAAGACCAGTACCCCAAATGTGACACTTACCCACTGACTCAGTAGCCCTTTACCAACCATCCTTGGTTTTTTAAAATAAGGCCAATTCACTTCAAGTAATGTCATCAAATTATACCCGCTGGTGTAGTGTAAACACTAGTGACGTCACTGAAGCGTCTGCTATTTACCGGTAACTGGAACTAATGTCGGTATCGAGGAAAATTTTTCCATTTACTTGAAATGGATTTACCGATTTATTTGTTTATTTATTTATAATATACTGTAACATATTAAACACACTGCAAGTATTTTCTTTCATTTCTACGCTTGCTTCACACGAGACGATCGGTGGTGGGAGTGTTCCCTCGTCTCGGTGGTGTGGCTGTGTTCCGACTATTTATACAACAGGTGGTTCAACAGCAACCACCGTATTCTAATTGTGGTGTTTCATTAGGATTTGAGTGAAAAAGGTTACCGGTATATACTTACTACATACATTTATTACACAAATATATATATATATATATATATATATATATATATATATATATATATATATATATATATATATATATATATATATATATATACTATGTACAAAAAATGAATGTTCAATGAATTATTTATGGTGCATGAGGGTACTGGCCACTTCAGACGGACTATAAATAGCCTTGTTATCTCCCCTCCATCTCACCCCGAGCCAGAAGGAAGCGTCTTGGTAAATAACATGTTTGCTTATTTTCCATTTACTTGAAATAAATTTACCGAATTATTTGTTTATTTATTTATTTGTAATATACTGTAATATATTAAACACACTGTAATTATTTTCTTTAATTTTTGTATTTATTTATAGTTAGTTACTTAAAATAAGGCCAATTCACTTCAAGTAATGGCATCAAATGTTACCAGCTGGTGTAGTGTAAACACTAGTGACGTCACTTAAGCGTCTGTAATTAACCGTCGATAGTTTCAAGAATTAATGCACTCATTTACTGAATATTCTTTGTAAAAAAATAAAATTTAAATCAATTATTTATAGGAGATAAATATTATTATCAGTAAATATACCGATACCCGGTATGCATTACTGACCACCTCCACGGCTAAAAATAGCCCAATCTCGCGGTCACTTTCCCTTTTTTCTTGTCTCCTCACTGGCAAATGGGGGGGGGGGGGGGGCGTGTGATGATAGCTGTGTTTATTACAGGGGTATAAATCCCTTTTACGGTATGTTAGACAGGTTTATAATACATTTTTATTATTTTAATATACCGGTAATCTTAATTTGAATCCAGCTTGCCAAACGTAAGTTTCAGTATAAAATAATTAGTGGTAAGACCTTGTGAGTGGCTTACGATGTTTTCATCACCACTCTTGACACACTAAACCACAATATTTAAGAGGTAAGAATTTTAAACTTGGGGGTTTAGACGACCCCCTAACTTTGGGCAGATTTTTTTAATGTTCAAATTTCGTCTTATAGGCCGTGATATACGGTACTTTTAAGTAATTTAACAAATGGATTCGTAAAACTTGAATGGCAGCTTTGACAAATCTATTTGTCTGGTCCAGTGTTTGGGACTTCTGTTCAGACCTAATACCCCCAATGTTAAAAGAGGTGGCTGTGTCTTTCAGTTATTAACCTCATGAGATGCAGTTCTCAGGAACATGAAGTATTTTGCCGCCATATCACTTTTATCTAGCTTTTTTAATTACTGTATGTACAGTAGCTAAAACAACTGTCTGTGCATACTTTGTGGGAAACTTTATGAGACCATGGATGATAAATTTTGGTATATGAGGGCTGTCACTAGTTGCACGTAAAATTTTGGAGCATATTGACCCCCACCTGCACAGATAGTTGTTTTAGCTACTGCCTCCTTGGACTGATAGAAGTAAGGCTACAGAGTCTCTGAATATTCCTGCCTTCCTTTTGGGTTTTGTCATGGAGGTCACCAGGACTGAGCCTTGTTATTGAAAATTATGAACCTGAGAAATTACAATGTAGAAGTTACTGTAGCACGAAGAATTAATCACCTCAGCCCATCATGGTAGCTATCACTCCCTTATCTAAGGGCATTAATTGTCTCTTCGTGTCAGTAGTCAATGTGTACGATTTAAGTTTGGATGGGAACTTGTAGGCTTTATGGTTATAATACTCAAGTCTCCTTGTCCTGATTCTGCTATGAAATGGGATTTCCAGGAATTGTCCTTGAATTTTAGATTTGTTTTGTTAAGGTTAATCATTTGGTTGATTTGGATGTTAGGGAAGCTTACTGGATGGTTCTCATCCTCTCAATGTAACATTTTCATTTTCAAGTGCTCTTTGTGTGGCACTTTTGATGCATAGTGGGGTTCTGTTCCATATACTGTATGGCACACCCACAATCAAAAAGTTAAATATTCTTATCAATGTTTTGATTGTATTTATTTTTATCTTATTGAATTTTATCAGAAAATGGAAACGATGGCATTTTTTGTAAAGTTAACATTGATTTGATTGTAAGTGAAATGAGTTGAATTAAGTTGTTTTGTGAAATACTGAATGACAATTTGTGAAGTGTCTGCTCTATGTATAATTTTCAAAAGATATTTTTGACTAAAGCGTGTTTTTTCCCAGCTGAGAAAAGATGCCCCACCCCCTCCTCAAAATTTACAGCCGATTGGCTGTTGCACACCTGTCCAATACTGTCCTGAAGTAATGATGTATTTCTAAATGAGTTAATTCATAATCGCTGGAATGACCATTCTGACGAGAAAGATATTTAGCTAAATTATATAAAGATACATGCATTCTGAAAGCATAAATTTGCTACCAGAGTTTAACAGTTAATTTATATATAATGCTAATGATAAACTTCTTATATGCTTCTGTTTGAAATAACGAATGCATGTATCTTTATATAATTTAGCTAAATATCTTTCTCGTCAGAAACGGTCATCCCAACGATTATGAATAAATTCATTTAGAAATACATCATTACTTCAGGACAATATCGGACAGGTTTGCAACAGTCAATCAGCTGTAAATTTTGAGGAGGGGGCAGGGCATCTTTTCTCAACTGGGAAAAAATGCACTATAATTATTAATCATAAGTGTCTTTATTAGAAGAAGATTTGTTTATTTTTTCAGTGATCTAAGATTTCATCATCTCCATGGGAAGAATGCAAGAATATTAAATGGGGGCTTGACTGCTCAGAGACCTAATGCCCATGGAGAGTTCAATGATGCTATAGTGATAAGCAACCGACAGCTTCATGAGGGAGAAATGTTTGAAGTTATGATAGACAAGATGGTAGACAGGTGGTCAGGCTCTTTAGAGGCAGGTGAGTTATTGCTTAATTTTATGTTGTGTGACAGCATTAATATTATCTATACATTGAGTGTTTACCAGAGTATATAGATTGATTGATTTTCTAACCTTTTTCCTGCTATTTCTACAAAATAGAAACTATTATCAACCCCTATGTGGTTACCATATAATAAACCTAGATATCCCCAAAAAACTGTTTATTTTATTATATATATTTTTGCTGGAAAAGCTAGATAATTATGTCTAAAATCATGAGAAATGGTTAGAAAGTAGCAAATCATGTGCCTGAATCATAGAAATTTTTGCCTATTAAATGCAACGCTGTCATGATCTCCGTGTGGCCCGGGACACATATTACTTAATTTTATTTCCTTTTTTTTTTTTACTAGACTTATGATTATATAATACTGGATAGGTAGGTGAATAAAAAATGGATCTCAAACATAGATTTTTTTTTTATTTATTTACATTTGGCAATTCTAAATGGAATGTGTACATGCGTGAGGCCTTTGCTGCATAGCATACATGCTGCATTAAGCTTCAGTCACCAGATACATAAAAAATACATAAATTTACATAATTCTACACTATTTTACTATTTATTGTACTCACTTATGTGAATATTATTCACTGTGACAGTTTTTAGGAGTCGGCACAAATTTGTATGGTAAACTTTTACCACATATACACTGTCATAATGCCTCCATTGCGTCATGTTGTGCTGATACCCTAAAATAATGACAAATTATATATATTTATACTGTTTATGGAAGCAGGCACCGAGTAACATCACACTGGGTACACTGGTAGCAAGTGTCTGAGATTTCTGGCATGGATTTCACTCGTACAGCATACAGTTGGTCCTCACATTACGCGCTTAATGTAACCCAGAGGGTCCCGCGGAAAGTGAGGAACGCGGAAAGTGAATAACATAACATATGGGATTAATTGAAATGGAGTCCAGGCCGATCCCCAAACTCCACTTTTTGACGACACACAACTATGTTGTAGTAAAAATTTTATCTTAACTTTATGATGGTATGAAAAAACAAGTAATATAGAAGAGGTTAGGTTAGGAAAGATAAAGGTTAACATAGGAAAAATAAAGAATAGGTTAAAAAACGAAAAATTTTGTGGAACACTTACGGTAGTAGAAGAGATGGGTCGGCATACGGGGATGGAGGCTGGTTCCGAGGCAGAGGGCAGATTACTGGCCCTCAGGTGAATCACCATTACTAGGTGAATCATCATCACTGTCACTTGAATAATTTGGTACTTCACCTCGTAGCTTAAGGAACGCCGTGTCCTCTTTGGCTTAGTGCCGCTGGGTCCAGGTAAGGAAAGGTTTTTCTCTGGGGGTGGTGGTCCGGCGGAAGCCATTTTACGGAACAATGGATGCGCGATAACACGGAGTGGCCTTGAGGGATGAAACTGTCGAGGCTAGGTCAAGCGTCGTCTCTCCTCCCTCCCTCCCCCGGGTGGACACGTCATAATACTTTAAGCCAATTACAGCTAGCAGCAGAGGGGGGTAGGGATGCATGGCCAATCACAGGTCTGATACGTCATATGACGTCAGTGATAACGCAACAAAGAAACACACTGCGCAACCTTACCGCGCTGCTTGCCCAAGCGGAAGGAGGAGGAGGGAGAGGCAGGCAGGCAGACGGGCGGGTGGCGCGTGGGGCAAATCTAAAAATAGCATCGCGCCGGACACTCTCCGCGGAATGGCGTTCGCGACCGCCAAATGTGAAAATGTTAGGTTCTGGCAAGGCACCGCGGTAACGGTGAAACGCGGATTGCGGGACCGCTTAATGTGAGGACCAACTGTACATGACATTTTTTTTTTTTTTTTTAGAATACTGCTTTGCCCCTGTGGATAGAATCACTGAAGGGAAGTGTCCTGACAGTGGCACATGCACCTGTCATGTGGTGGGGCAGGTACTCAAAGAGCCTAGGGCTGGAATACCTATTATCCAAATAAAGAATGTGCCACTTATGTTGGTGTGGCTCGAATAACATCTGTACAATCTTGCCAGACAATCCAAGGGGGCTTGTCTTGTCCACTCTCATCGAACTGGCTGTGTACTGCAACATATCCTGAATATATAAAGAATCAGAGCCACACTTGAGACCGAAACGATGCCGCTTTGAAGGATAAGTTGCCTTAACATAGCACTAAACTCTCATCAATGCAGGTCTTCTGGAAGGGGTAAAAGGACTCCTTGAACTTGGCCCTCAAGTAATCAATCAGATAACATTTTGTCAGTGTTCCCTCAAAGAAATGTGATTTTGTTGTCAAAGAAATGTAGGGATTGTAGAATGTTCGTAAATCGATTCAGTGACATTACCTGGCTGAAGATGGGGGTGGCATAGAGGGGATTAGTTGTCTAATAGTCCCTGCAACTGTTCTTTTTCAATATTCCCATCAACATTACCAAAGCCAGGAATGAATACATTTCACAAACATCTGTTGATGTCCACTGGAGTTGACGAGAGTGGGGCAACAGCACCATGCCAGCCAACACAAAGACATTGTATGTGTTAGTCTTGTTCACTAGAGTGCATTTTTTCTCAGCTGAGTAAAGATGCCCGCCCCCTCCTCAAGAGTTACAGCTGATTGGCTGTTGCAAATCTGTTCGATTTTGTCCTGAAGTAATGATGTATTTCTAAATGAATTTATTCATAATCGTTGGGATGACCGTTTCTGACGAGAAAGATATTTAGCTAAATTATATTGATACATATATTAATTATTTCAAACATGAGAATGTGGGAAGTTTATCAGAAATCTTATACATGAATTAATTGTTAAACTCTGGTAACAAATTCATGCTTTTGGAGGATGCATTCAATATATACTTATATTTACCCACAATAAGGCATACTAAGACAAATTACGTATCAGTAAAATTACATTATGCAAAAACTAATATGTTAAAAGATCAGAATCACATTGAAATATTACACGGCCCCTGAAAATTGGTGGATGAGTGTGACAGACTTGGCCGCTCGAGCGAACAGCTGTCATTCGAGGCGGGAAATATAACTGTGAACAACTTCAGGACGAAATCAGACAGATTTGCAACAGCCAATCAGCTGTAACTCTTGAGGAGGGGGTGGGGCATCTTTAAGTACTGAGCAATGTCAAGAGTAAAGAAAAGCTGGAAAAACTTACTTTCCTGCTGTCATTATCCACCAAATCAGTCTGCACTCCTGAAGCAGTGTTGTCAAAGGCATGGGGAGAATGCACAAAATTCACTGCCAGTCTTCATCAGGCACTCTGGCACCAGGGCGGCGACCCTGCCCTCATCTTTGTCTAGGCGAACAAGGGCATGTGTTTGTAGATGTCCTGTGGGGTGGTGTGATCGATACATGTGGTGAGAGGCAGGCAGTGATGTGACAGGGCTGGGAAGCAACATGGGGTTTGCCAAGGAAGAGTCCAGGGAAGGTGCAACATTGGCAGGCTCACCCTGTAGGGAGGGGAGTGGAGGAAAGGGACAGGTGGACATATGCCTGTCTGGAGTGGTGAATATGAGCGGGGGTGGACGCCAGACACTTCAACATGCTTATTTGTTGTTCTAGGGCCCATAGTGATTAGTGGGAATTTAAAAATTTTCAAGGATTTAGATATATGCCCGAAACCTGGTTGTCCCTTATTTTAACGGACGTTAATCTATACCTTAAACCACACTTCATTTGAGGTGGAGTGTGGTGTATGATTTTTTCTTCAGGAAAATTGACTATTTTATAATGTTTTATTAACCTGGCACTAAATGAACCTAAATAATATGGGAATTATGGTGAAATTGTATACTGTTGTTATAAAGTGGTGGGAAATTTCCATCGAGTCCAGCCTAGCCACCCATCCACCATGCTACTCTGTCACACAGTGCCCTTTCCACTTAATTTGTTCTTATTTTATACTTACTGTGTAGTTTATTGTATGATTTGATTCTTTTCTTGATGTTTTTCACCATTGTATTTGTATTTAAAGAAAACATACTGAAATAACATGTACAGTATGGTTGTGTTTATGGGTGACTCAAATATCTCAAACTTACAATACTATGGGTACTAACACTATTTGTGGAGTTTGACAATTCGCAGGGTCTGTCGAACCTAATCCCCATAAATAGGAGAGGTCAACTGTATTCTCTTATCTGTGATATTTATTTGATCAAGTTAAACTACATGTGTGTTAGTTCACAATGGCTCACCATGGATTGTAATTCAGAATTTTTTTGTGTAATATAATAATTGATGATAGGTTTACTCAATTTCATTACAACTTCATCTTATATGGTATTGATGCTAATAGAACATATACTTTCATTTGTCATAATTTTCCTTTTCAGGGGTTACAGCCATTCCTCCAGAGGAAATAGATTTCCCAAGCACCATGACTGACATTGATTATGACACATGGATGCTTAGTGGATCATCTGTCATGCGTGATGGTGTGACCATTATGAACAATTACCGTTGTGACTTGGATTCTCTTGTAGTGGGCACCAGAGTGGGGATGATGAGGCACTCGGATGGCTCACTCCATTATTACGTTAATGGAGAGGATCAAGGGACAGCATGTGAAAATTTACCACCAGGTATGTCTAGATCCCAAATTGGGAAAGTAAGACATCAAATGGATAATTATAACAACTTTACTGCAGAATTTTTTTTTTAGGTTGTCAGGCATTGTTTCTGCTTTTATAAATGTCCTCATTACCATTTTACTTGTGATGTCCTTTCACACAATCCGCTTGACAAGTGACCCGAGTATAATAGGCATGACAGGTTATTGGTGATATTTACCTTCAAATGTTAAGTTACTTTTTTCCATATTGATCCAATTAGGTCTCTAGTGGTTATTTATTGTTAGATGTAGATGAGCCAACAATATAGGAATTGGATATGGTTGAAGTTACATTGTATAAAGGACAAGTCACGAATATGCATGATATTCATAATCCCACAGATAGCATCTGATAACCACAGCCCAGGACCCAGCTGACAAGAATCATGATGAGGTACAAATAGTTGTAGTGTCACTGAAACATCTTTAGGTAATTCTAATTCTGCCTCAATATTCCCATTGTTTTTTGATGAATAAAATTACAAAAGCATTTTTAACTTAATTCTCTTTTCAATTAAATGTAGCTGCATTATTAGACTTTGAGAGAGTCGTCTCGTTAAATGGAAATATTTCATTCCCGTAAGTGCTCAGCACAATTGTTCCAGCTCATGGAGATAACACTGTGTATGTGCATATGTGCATACATGGTTGTGTACGTGCATGTGCTGATAACCACACAAGAAACCACGAAGTTAATAAGCGCTTTCATGTGAACTCACCCCTGAAGATGTGAATTACACGAATGCTCTCTGTGTGTGTGTGCGTGCGTGCGTGTTCTTTCTTTCTTTCTTTCTTTCTTTCTTAGTGAATAAAAACAGGATAAGCAAAAATTAAAAAAACACACATTAAGAAATCAAGATCCAGTCAGCCGGTCCTGGGTAGTGAAAATTTCTTTAGGACCAACTCAAGGGATGTAGAGCTTTGTTTTAAGCTAAGCATAGTGAACTTTTAGCAGTGGTGGTGATTCATACCGGCTTTCCATATGTTCATATGCCTGGTAATGTCTAAAGAGTACTGCTTATTTGTATTCCTTGCACTCTGTGAATTTTTAAAGTGAAAGAAATAGATTAGATTTATATAATTAGTGATAAGATATTTTGAAACTACTGTAAGTGTAGACTATTTTTCCAGTGTAAGTATATAAATGAGCTTTTAGTAGACTGATTAGTGTATGTTAGGTCCTTCATAATGATGTACAGCTTGTTAAACATTTCGAACTTAGTGTTTTATGCCCGGTTAAACTGCCTTAAACTAGGGGGTAATTGAGATAGTGTCAGGGGGACTCTTGGTGATTTATGTCTGGTTAAACTGCCTTAAACTAGGTTTCAAAACTAGATGCATTGTAGTCTGTAGAGTTGTCAAGAAGTCTTGGTGGAATTTTAGAGTTACGAGTCATGTTCTGGATTTTCTTTTTTTAGACTTAATGTTCATTGATTTCTGATTAATAGGATATGAAGTTGATATTTGTGAATTACACAATTGACGTCTTATGTTCTTGCATCACAATTTAAACTACATGGCTTGATATCACTCTGGGTAACACCGAGCGGGTCTCTCCTTCCCCTTTTAATCAGTGCTTTGTTTTACATCATGGAAGACACATGTTTGCCAACCTCTCACAGTGGAGGTACCAAGCATAAGAGCTCTATGTTCATTGTGCCAGCCCTAAAAAATTTAAGTACAGTACTCATATTGTGTTTTCCTTTTGTTTGCATTAGTCATAGCAATTATATGAAGTAGATTAAAATAATTAATAGAGTTAAATTATTTACCCATGGCAGAGGTTACTGCAGATTTGTTTTGATTTATATTTTTAGATGTGCAATCACTCTTACCTCAGAGTTAGCAGGGTGGTGAGGGACCCATATAATCATTGAAAATGGCAAAAAAGGTGAATTTGCAATAATTGTGAGAATTGTGGCGAGCAAAACACAACAGGTGCTGGAATCATCCTTAAAGGATTAAGAAACCTTGCAATTTTATTTTTTTATAGTGGTCAATGAGGCAGATTCATTATTCATCATCTGGAAAATAAAAATGTTACGTAGTGAACCAACTTTGATAAGTAATGGATATAAAATATAAAACAAATACTGTAGTATCCTGCTTAACACTGTCAATAAAACCCACAGGGTACCATGTTAAGTGAAAACCGAGTTAATGTCCATTCAAATAATGGACTCAACTCCCTCCCCCTCTTCTCACACTACACTGCTGGCTCTTCCCTCTCTGAGAAATTTTTGGGGGAAAACCACTAAATTTTAAAAATAATACCTCAAACTAAAGTTAGGATAATACAATTGACATTGCTGGATTCCTTGTAAGACCAGGAATATTTTGAATATAAATGTCATATATTTTGCACAAAAGATAACATATTTACTCAGAGTAAACATTATATCTAAAATTTGTATGTCTAATGCAAAATCTATGATGTATATATTCAAAATGATCACCAAATTGTAAGAATTCCAGCAATATAAATTATATTCTGGCCGGGTAATTTGTATGAATTTTATGAGCTAAAACAAATATCTTCAGTTAATAAAAAAAAAAATATTCTTCACGGCACTATCTGTCAATCAAAGTACCCCACCTTGCCTCCCCCCCCCCCCTCTTCCAACCGTGCGGTCAGTCCCAACCCTCCCCCCCACCAATCCTCCCTTCAAGAGATGTTGGGTGAAAAAACTAAATTTTAACATTTAGTATTAAATAATACCTCAGATTAAAGTTAGGATAATATAATTGACATTGCTGGATTCCTTGTAAGACCAGGAATATTTTGAATATAAATGTCATATATTTTGCACAAAAGATAACATATTTACTCAGAGTAAACATTACATCTAAAATTTGTATGTCTAATGCAAAATCTATGATGTTTATATTCAAAATGATCATCAAATTATAAGAATTCCAGCAATGTAAATTATATTCTGACCGGGTAATTTGTATGAATTTTATGAGCTAAAACAAATATCTTCAGTTAATAAAAAAAAAAAATATTCTTCACAAGGTAACAGATGGTCGGTCAGTCCATCCCCCCCACCCCCCACCAACCGTCCCTACCAGATGTGTGGGGAAACCAGAATATTTACCTTTTTAGTAATAAATAATACCTCAAACTAAAGTTAGGATAATATAATTGACATTGCTGGATTCCTTGTAAGACCAGGAATATTTTGAATATAAATGACATATATTTTGCACAAAAGATAACATATTTACTCAGAGTAAACATTACATCTAAAATTTGTATGTCTAATGCAAAATCTATGATGTTTATATTCAAAATGATCATCATATTGTAAGAATTCCAGCAATGTAAATTATATTCTGGCCGGATAATTTGTATGAATTCTATGAGCTAAAACAGGCAGTCAGGCAGGGTGGGGGGAATTTAGAAATAGCTCTGGAGCCGGGGACACTCACCGCATTGTCCCCGCATATACGTGGAAAAAACCCGTGTTAAGTGAAAGTTCGGCTCTGGAGAGGCACCGCGTATATGGTAAAACGCGCTAAGCGAAACCGCGTTAAGCCGGGTAATACTGTAATTAGATTTATAATGGAAATTATAAAAAAGATGAGAGAACGGATAATTATATTGTATAGTCTTCAATTAGGCATTGAACATAGTTGATGGAGCAGCAAATTTATTATTAGAGTTTTCATAGGTTTAGGGTTATGGATTGACTTTTGTTGGATTATTGACCACTGAAGAATTATTAGACTATATACAGTGTGAACAGGGGAGTTGGAATAGAGGATTTTGGTCATGTAATCAGCATGTTCCTGTAGCTTAAGTTTTTTCTTAAAAAGGAATATGTAGGCTTTAAATGAATTTCCTTAGCCCCTGTTATTACCTCCTCCTCAAGCTTATTCGAGTAACCCATCCAGCCCACAACACTACACAACTTTGTGTGCAGCCTACCACAGTTAACTTTAATACACTTTCCCCTCTTCATAGCTTCTAGGAAGCTCTACCTTTTAAAATTCAAGTAAATGTTAATGATATTAACTATCTATAAGGATTATGTGGTATATATAATTGTTTTCCTCCATGATGTAAAGTTTAGAGCAGACAATTGAAGACATAACACCAAGAGAACCTCTGGACAATGCCAGCTGGTACTAATCTATCAATCAGTACCGTAGTATCTTCCTTTTGCAACTGTATTTCCCATAGAAGGATATTTGGAAAAATAAGTTACCACTGAAGGCTGAAAGGTAATAGGTCAGGTGCCACACTAGCAGTGTACATTCCAACTGTCACTTTAAGGCTCAGCCATGAACTGGAAGTACTGGCTGAGCCATTCATTTCCAATCAGTTGCTCTGTCAGTGAAGACATGGTCTCCTGACATAGTTTTCTACTTAGGACTATTGCTTAGAGTTTTATAGGTTGTGCCACACATTTCTTCGTATAAGTTTTGAACATTGCAAGTATTGTTTTGCAAAATATGTTCATGTTTGTTAATGATTGCAAATATTGTTTTACAAGTTATGTTCTTGTTTGTTAATAAACATTGCAAACATTGTTTTGCAAGTTATGTTCATTTTTGCGAAACAACATTTTGAAGATTGTTTGCCAGAAAATACAAAAATGAAAAACAAAAATGAAAAAAGAAAAACATGCGTGTGCCCTGAAACCTGTTCGTTTTCTCTTAAAACTATCACTGAGGTATGATAGCTCTTAAGGAAACAGACTTAGGCGAGATGATTGAAAAATATTAAAAATGATCGAAAAATTGAAAAAAATTCTCAGAGCTTTGTGCACCCTTCCAGTAGCCACTCCCACAATATCAAAGTTATTTCTGGAGATTTGGCAATTAAATGGAATGTTAAATGCCCCCCTCCTCTCTCATGCATTCTCAAGGTCATTCTGACTCCTATCAACAACCTCTAGTAAAATATTAATTGAAAATAAATTGAAAAGATAACTTACAGGTACTTCTGTTTTCTTTGGTGCTATCTGGCATGCTACTGAGATGTGGAGGGAGGAAGCAGATGCTGGACTAGCATTCAAATAAGGGAAGTCGGTATGCTCTCGACTGTCAAAGCGGTCAGATGTACGATTCATTGCTCGCTGTAGCCCTTGCTCCCAGCACGCTTACCCAAAATAAGTTTTTATAGCTTTTTCAGAAATTTCTGCGCTATTTATGGGCCAATTTAAAAAAAATAAGGTCTTATTTGAAAGGGCAAAGAAATACGAAGAGTTTGTTGGTTGTACTTTTTCGTTATTTAAAAAATAGATTTGGAAAGGTTGAATATAGTATACAGTAAAACGTAAAAACAACAAAAAACAATAATTTGCTAGAAAAATCAAAACAAGTAATTCCAACAATTCATTAATTATGTTGATAACTATCACATAAATAATTTGCAAGAAAATTCTTCATGGGATGTCAGAAAAATTTCATGAAATTTCTTGAAATTTCGATTTCTTATAATAAAAAATCCCAATCAAAATGCTTGAAACTTGTATATAATCAATACTGTATAGATATATCTATCATATACAAATCATGTAAATTGGATGATAAATAAAATTGTCCAAGTTGGTATCCTTTAGTATTGAAAAAAACAAAAACAAACAAACATTTATTTATGACTAATCCTGAGTGCTCCGGGGACCCTCAAACTCCTGTTTTGTATTATAGCAGTTATAATACGACCTATTATTCAAATTTTACAACGTTTTTTGGAATATTTTTTGACGAAATAGCAAAAATATACGACATGGCAACACTCATGCAGGTGGTGTGTGTGTGGTGGTGGAGACCTGAGGATATAGGCATATAGCATCAGTTTTGAATGACTCCCAGGTAGTGAGGTGCATGTACCTCCCTTACTGTACTCTGGCTGAAGCTACACTTACCTGCTGTGTTTACAGAAGCAGACAGGCCTAAAGCTTCAAAGAAGGTTTTGTGTAGGCGTCAGCTCATGGCGGTTGCTGTAGAATTCAAGAAGCAGCTCAGAATCCGACAAACTGGTGATGACGCTGGCTGTACTGCCAGCAGCATGCCAAGGACCTCACCCTCACTGGTGGCGACCTCACTTGACACACCTGCTCCTACACCTTCAACAACACCTACAACATCAACACCTGCTGTTACTGCTATGGAGGGAGCAGGACATCTCTTCTCAGCTGGGAAAAACTGCACTATAGATGTGCCATCTCTGACATTGAGGGCTGTGGGCTGGGACCATAAAAATTATCATCACTGGTGCTTGGTAAGCTGTCATGGGAGACAGCACTAGGACACCTGGGGACCTAGGAGAAGTAGTCTTTGTTCTTATGCTGTTTCAACTTGATCTTCATCTACAGTTCATCAGTGACGACTGTCTGCATCTCTCAAATGTTCTGGTTAAAGGGGAGGAGGTGGAGGATGTCAGTGGTGGCCGTAAAATTCAGGAGGTCGTCCAGGTGCTTCTCTGAGACTGGTGGTGTGAACTTCCTCCACTTCTTCCTCTCCGTTATCCTTATCCTTCTCCTCCTGTCCTTCTTCATAGGTCTTGATGACACCAGCTGTTATTTCCTTCTTGGTGAGGGCACCATAGCAAGGATCGTCAGTATCCACTGGCAGCCACTCGGTAACATCTTCCATGGTGATAGCGGTGTCACCACTGTCACGTAAAAGAGTGTGGGCCCTTCCTCTTTGAAGCTCTTGAAGTCTGCATTCTCCTGTGGTAACAGAGCTTCTGCAGCAGCAACATCACCACCTTAACCATGCAGGAGCTTCTTTCACACATTCTTGAGTGTTTTCCCCATTAACTTGTCCCAGGCTGCCTTGAGGTTGAACAGTGAATCTTAGATATTGTAATCCTTAATGTTCTTTAGTGTCCTGGCCCCCCGGGTGTCTTCTTTCCCTTCTGCCATTGGTTCCATCACCAGAACGTCATTCAACAGGAGACGCCAGTGGTGCTGCTTACAGGCTAAGAATGATATCCTGGTCCATGGGCTGTATGAGTGAGATGGTGTTGGGTGGCAAGAACTTGACTCAGATTCACCCTTCACCATTTTGAAATTCATCCTGAAGGTTGGCAGGTGCATTGTCAAGAAGGAGCAAAGCCTTGAACTCTCCCCTGGGACTACCATGGACAGTGCCTGACAGCATGCACAAAGACATTGTGGAACCAGTCTTCGAAGATGTTCCTTGTAAATCAAGCTTTTTTGTTGTCACGCCAGGACACAGAAGATGATCCATGCAATTGCGCAGCACTCTTGGCCTCTGCATTTTTCCCGCCACCATGGGTATTTTATGGGTGCCAGCAACATTGGCAGACAGCACACTCACTGCTTGCTGGCCTTGAGTCCAGGGGTACTGCTCTCCCACCAGGATGCCACGGTGTTGTTGGGCAGGGAATTTCAGAACAGGCTGTCATCTGCGCTGTACACTCGCAACAAAAAGTATCGGTGCATACTGTAGTGTGAACAATTTGAGACCAGTGTCGATAGGTATTGGGAAAGGCGAGTTGTTCCAGCCATATGTTGGCATCCCTGAGTTGTGGTGCAGCGTGGACGGCCGCTCCGAGACCTGTCGTCTGTAGCACCAGTTTCAAGGTATCACCGAATCCATCGTGCAGTGTGTTCCTGTGGACACCATCCCGCCGGCTAATATCTGTGACGCCGAACCCTTCGTTATGAAGGGCAATAATAGCTCCTCGTGTTCCCTATGAGGTTTCCATGTCGTCTGGCATGTGTAGATCTCTACTGCTTCATATTGCCTCTGTTTTATACCCACGTTCAGCAAGACCGAACCCTCGCTCATCATTCATTCGAGACAAAGCAACAATCCGAAAAGAGGAAACAAACACACTGATTGTCAGCCATATGGCAACACCTAGTGGAGGGGGGGGGGGTTATGCGGATACAATTACCAACCTTCCCGACATATCACAGTGTATACGTATCATTTCGGAAGTCATCAATCTCACCCTGCACCAATACTTTTTGGTGCGAGTGTACGTCTCATACCTTCTGATGTCATTGTCACGGGTGAATTTTTGCAATTCCTCTTTGAAGGGCTGAACACAAGCCAAGTCAGCACTAGCGCTCTTGCCAGCCACTTGCGCATTATATATCCTGTGGCACCTCTAAAATTTATAGAGCCATCCAAAGCTCCCTCAGAAATCAGGCACCTCCAGCAGCATATCAAGGCACTGGGCAGCATCACAGAGATCAATGCTGTGAACGGAACACTACTGACTTTTTGCTGCTTGTACCTGTTGTATACAGCAGCATCCACTTTCTAGTATTTTACCGCACCCATACAAGTGTGGGTGATGCTACCTTTGTCACTTGCTCCTGGCAAAGCTTTTTGTTTTTGTTGCCTCAACTCTCCCTTGGCATATTTTATGTTGTAGATGGTGGATATGCCCACTCCATACTTTTCCATCAATGCTTTCACCAACACTTTGTTCTGTTCTCAAATTTCTTGAGAATGATCAATTTCGCTTTCACTGACAACATTTTCACTGGGCCTCTCCATAACCTCTTGGTGCCATAATGTACTGTACTGCACACAGTAAATGCTTGTCATCATGTGATGACTGTGGCAGTCCATTTACTGTAAAATAATTTTTCTCTTATTTTTTTGCCCCCCAGACCCCGTTGTGGGTCATTTGACCTGTGCCCGGGTGGGCTAATTCCCGTGAAAAAAAAAAATTAAATATTAGATGGCCCTTCTTTTTACATAGCAAAAGCTGTAGAAAAGTATCTATAATAATATTTTGGTGTAAAGTAATACGAATCACTTGGTAAAAATCAGTATCTGGCACCTTTCTCAGCTAGCTAGCAGCATCCAGAATCTGAGGCCTCAGTTACCCATGAAAGAAGCGAGAGTGACGTTTGACTGTGTGTTGCTCTTGCACCACCCTTATAGACCAGTATCTCAAAACAAGTTTTTCTTACCTTCAAATCCCTAAGACTCTGCCGTTTATGTGCCGATTCTAATAAAACAAAAACTAAGTACAGTACTCGTAGAATAACATATTGTGCTTGGCTGATCATGTAGATTTTCTTTAGATTTGGCTTGATTTATTATTTGTTGATTTATCTTTATAAATATTTAGAGGAAAAAAATATTAATTTAGGAAAAAAATTAATGCACCCAAAACAAAAGTGATAATCAGGAAATTATCTTTGTGTCACGTTCAAGAGGAGTAAATTACCTATACTCCACGTAAATTTCAACGTAATCTAGAGAGAAGTAAAGGAGAAGTAGGGTTTTTTGCAACAATGTATCTGGTGTCCTTAATTGCTGACAGGAAATTGACATTGATTGATCAATTATTAACGAATTTTTGTGCTTCAGCCAAAAGCTCCCCTTAAGGAGTTAAGGGATGAGTGGTCAAGAACTTCAGGGAAGAGATCACTTTCTGATTCAGCTTGTCCTTTTATTTTGAAGTCAAGTGACAAATTGCAGCTCCTCCCCGACTTATGACGGGGTTAGTGACCCAAATCCAGGTCGTACATCGAAATGGTCGTAAGTCGGAAATGCTTAAATACTACGTGTACATAGAAAATCGAAAATGGGTGTCTCTTTCCTCTCAGCACCACAAAACACTCACGTTTAAGCTTGCCAGCCATTTTAAAGTGAATTACAAACAAAAATTTTGTCTGTACCGACTTTGGGACTCGATAATACGTAATTTTACCAAATTTTGGTATGACTGAGGCAGGTCGTAAGTGTGGGTGGTCGTAAGTCGAGTAGGTCGTAAGTTGGGGAGGAGCCATATAAATTTTTTTCTATTTAATACAGTACTGTATGGTATAATGTATTATTTATGATGAAACATACACCATCAGATTCTGATGATGCGAGAATATAATTGTGAATTCATAAAAAAAACTGGTGAATGTAGCCAGCAAGACCAGTCCTCTAACCCCTCCCCCCAACCTCCAGCACATTTACACATGAACTGTCGTCTCTCATACCCATTAGCTCTCGTTAGACCTGTATCATATCTAATTAGACCGCTGTAAAATATCCCTATTAAAGCCAATACTGTACGTACAGTGATATCCCCGTTACCCAAAACAATTGGTGCAGAGCACATCTGGGAATGAGAGATTTCCAGGTAACGAGACGACCCTTTCAAAGTCAGAAAAAATCCCTCATTCCCGGAGTTTTCCGGGTAACGGAAAACTGTTCTTAGAAGTTCCAAAATTATCCATTATTTAATTTCTCAAAGCTGGAAAAAATCCCTCCTCCCTGGAATTTTCCAGGTAACTGAAAAATATTCTCGTAAGTTCCAGAAATTGCGTATTGGATCATCTTTCGCACCCGAAAAATATCCCCCATTCCTGGAATTTTCTGGGTACTGGAAAAGTTTTCCCTGAATTTTCCAGAAAATGTGCCCCTTGGAAAATCGCTCCCAAAAATGTAATTTTCCGGAAAATTCCAGCTTTGGGAACGATTTTCCTAGAAAATTTCAGTTCTGGTTATCAGCAAGTTCCTGGTTTGAGGGATTCCGGCTAACAGCGATATTACTACAGTATATATTTTAATAATAAATAAGGTAATATTAATTTGTAAAAAAATATTTATTATTTAATGAACTGTACCACTATACCAGGGGGTTCCCAAGTTTTTTCTAGCACGACCCCATCCAGTGTTGTCAACTATCCAGTGCGACCCCAAATCATTTCACTGCTGAGCAATGAGAAAAGCTGTCTTATATGAGAACATTTCCATCCTTTCCTGGTGAGATAGTGCTCTGCTTAAAATTGACTGAGACTTGGTTAGATTTTTATGGCGATGATGAAAAATTCTTTTGCGAGCCTCTTCTGAAAGTACAGTAACATTTGTGTGAGTTTCCATGTGTCTCTGTAGTTTGTTCGGCTTCAAAGATTCCTCAGCAAGTTCTTTAGAACACATAACACAAATCCCTTTACCACTGACGTCAGCTACACCATACTTGTCGAGGAATAATGGATTGATAGAGCGTTTCCGTTTCTTGGTGGCTGGCTCCGATGATGTCTTCAAAAACCTATCCATAATGCCTGGAAAATATATTGCATATAGTACTAAAAATATTACAATTTTACAAACACTTAAGATAAAATACAGTGTGCTTATAACAGGCAAATAATTGGTAATAGGCATACAAATTAAAATACACGACAAAGTGAATGCATACAAATTACCATGACATAATTAAATTTGCTTAATATTCAAGTAGCGCTGAGTTGGCCTTCATCTGATATTGCAAATTAATTTTAGTGTCACAAAGCAGGCCGTGGCCAGTCAGTTTGTCAGACTCACTGCAGGTCCACTGGCATAGCACTAACCTACTGATAGTGAGGATTGTCCTTACTAAGGATTAAACTGGTGAGGCTGAAGATAATCCACAAGCTTCGGCTAGAGCAAAGGTTGCGACCTGTTTCCTGGCCTGGGTCGGTGACCGTATCAGGCCAGGTACCTATAGGTCGCAACCTTTGATCTTGTGGCATCTTGCCGATGCTTGGCAAGTGTCGGCAAGATCAAATCATCATATGTTGCGACCTGTCACCTGGCCTGACAGTCACTGACCGGCCCCACCCTTTACTGGGGGTGGAGGTGGGCGGGGTACTGCACAGCTCAACTGTTCTAGGTTAGTGGTGGGAGAGTGGGAGGGACTGGTCAGTTACTCCACCCATCCTCCCCCCATGTGACCTGAGCTGGCAGACCCAAAGGACCCCAGCGACCCCACCGACCCCATGACCTCTTTGCGACTCTACCTAATGAGCCTTCCGACCCCAGGTTTGGGAACCCCCGCACTATACAGTAAAAGGAAACACTCAGAATGTTTACTGCACATTGAAATACAAATTTAAGGCTCATTAAGGGGCTACTGAGTGGCTGTTTAGTGCACAGTGGCCCTAGAACCCCCCCATAAAAATTGGGTGCGGTAATTGACTGGACAATCGGTAAATCCGTACCCCTTTTCCCCCAAAATTGTCTGGACTTTCAAGGGGTTACTGTATTGAAAAAAAAAAAGATCATAAAAGATCTGTATGATACAGGCATGTGATGTGTGAGTGGGGCTGTGTGTCACAGCCAACTGTGGAATTTTTTATACTGCACTGGGGACAGTTTTGCCCAAGTCTAAATGATGCATCTTGCATGGTGCTGTATTTATTTATGCAAACACCTCTGTACATGTGCAATATATTGTAAATAAACAAAAGAATATACAGTAAAACCTCGATAAATCAGACTTCAATATATTGGAATTCGTTTTTTTTTTGGCCTCTTGCGATGCTCTGGTCACCAGAAATACAAAAAAAAAAGTCCATGTGTTAAGAAATGAGGAAAATTAACAAAAAGAATATTATGAACTGACCAACACTTACTGAATACTGGACAGTGGTCTAATCAGATTTGCTATAGGCCTACTGAGAACTAAGACACTAGAGTATGTATGCAGGCTGGGGCTGATCAGGTGTTGCCGTATTCGTCAGGTTTATTTATTTATTGATTCAATATTATATTCTCATAAGATTGGCCTCTTATGGTTTATGGTTCATCATGATTATTATAACATCTTCAGTAATAAAGAAAAAATACATTACAGTCATGCGCCGGTTAACGTAAAAACCGAACAACGTCCGATTGCATATACGTCCATGGGCCCCCCCCCCCCCCCAAAAAAAAAATACACTTCCGTGACGCCTGCTAAACCACCACTCCACGACCCCTTGACGGAGACACGATGATCCTCCCCATACTGGCCAGATATTATGTGTTAAAGGAATATCCTTCCTTCCTTAGGCATTTGCCTCCAGGTGTAATGTTAACCTACATCTATTGAGGATAAAATCTTTCACCTACAAATTGACAATAACACATTTGCTGTAATCAGACATATCTAGTTGCCTCAACATTGCAATTGGGATTGCAATTTCAAATTCTGTGTCATTACTAAGGAATAACGAAGTCTCTGGTGCACTGTACTCTAAGATTAAGAGAAAATGGACGACTCAGGCATCCTGAAGTGAGAGAAAACGGACTCCTTTGACGGGGCACTCAAATAAAGAGAGACATTGCTTCATGTTTTGTGGACTACCCACTTTGCAGTACCCTTTTCATCACTTTGTAATAAACCTAGCCATGCCTATGTGTGTTTATGATATTTACCATAACATTATACAGTGGGGTATGCTATAACGAACGGATCCTACTACGAATATTCCTATAACGAACGGTTTTACCTATGAAATTGAGAATGCTATAACGAACGAAACTCCTACAACGAACATTATTTAATTTTTTTTTCTTTTTTTTTTCTAATTTATTGTTTTTTTATTACAAATATTAATGATATTCTTTATTTCAGGGGTTTAGATGCATATTTATGCACTTTCTTACAATTTTTACAATTTTATATTATATTTTTCAGTGCTAAGTGGTTGTATTTGGGGGCCTGGAACGGATTAATCCTATAACGAACGAATGCTATAACGAACAAGGTTCTAGAAGCAATTAGATTCGTTATAGCATACCCCACTGTATATATATTTAGTGGGTCTAAATGGTCGTAAAATGGGAAACTTCTGGCTGGGTGCCTGGAACCAATTAGAATAAATCCCATAGGTTTCTGTAATTTTGGACAACGTCCATTTCGGTTAACATCACGTTTCCAAGAACGTATCGAGGACGTTAACCGGCACATGACCGTACTGTATGTAATTTGTAATATGACTTGAAAATAAAAGGATAAGCTGTATCAGAAGGTTATTTACTCAAAATGCATTCGTGTGAGAGCTTTCAGTAGACCAGCTTACAACAGGGGTCACTATAACACTCTACTATATAGTATTTGATATGAAGATACCTACCCAACAACATTATTTGGCTACTTGTACACTTAAACAAATGATGAACGAATAAACCAGGGTATATGGAGATACACAATATTGTACACTACAATATTACTTATTATGTGGTGGTAAATACACTACAATAGTATTTATTTAGTGGTGATAAGTACACTACAATATTACTTATTAAGTGGTGATAAATTCACTACAATAGTATTTATTAAGTGGTGATAAATACACTACAATAGTATTTTTTGTACTAATTTACGAAGTGTTGAAAACAGACATACACTCATAAATCAACACAGCTAAAATTATGGGACGTAAAATGATGTGTCTACTAGCGATCAGCTGATGGGGAGAGGGGGGTCTAGTGCTTATTTATTTATCTGTCCTTAAGAGTGACTAAGTTTTTCTCTCTTAAAATGTCACTAAACTGACCTGGGAGAATATAATTAACATTGCTGGAATTCTTATAGGATAGTGATTAGTTTGAATTCAAACATGCAATACTAGTTCGCATTAGACATACAAATTTTAGTTCTAATTACAAATGGCTAAAATTTTTATCTTTTGTGCAAAATATAATGACGTTTATATTCAAATTATTCGCTGTCTTGTAAGGATTCTAGCAATACAAATTATATTCTCCTAACTTTAATCTGTGATATTATATAAGATAAAAACTTAAAACCTACTGTATAACCAGCAAACCCTGGTTGGGAGGGGGGGGGGGGGGGGGGAGGAAAGGGAGGTGCCAGTGACATGTTTGACAGCTGGTGCCGAAGGTCTAGTGAAGTATTTTTTGTTTATTTATGTCTTTCAGTTTGAGTTTTTGTTTATAAAATGTCACACAAATGACCAGGGAGAATATAATTTACATTGCTGGAATTCTTATAAGGTAGTGATTAATTTGAATACAGTCAACCATCGCTTTACGCGGTCCCACATTCCGCGTTTCCACGTTTACGCGGTACCCTGCCTAAACCGGAATGCTCACATTCCGCGGTGCGTGTACCCCTTTATGCGGAGAGCGGCTGGCGAGCCGCGCCATTTTTGGATCCAAACCTCCTGCCCTCTCCCGCCATCCGCCATGTTGTGTAAGCGGCGCGAGCAGGGTGCGCACAAGGTCGCCCAGTCATCAAAACATTACCAAGTTCTTCACCCGCCACCCACCACAGCCGGCCCAAGTCAGTGATAGTGATAATTATAGTGAGGATATGGACTTATATGGACTTTGAGGGGTTTGACAAAGAGGCCCTGCAAGCCTCTGTGGTGGATAGTGATACAATTGATACAAGTGATACAGGTGAGGGCCAATAATCTGCCATCTGCCTCGGAACCAACCCCCCATCCCCGTGTGCCCAGCCATCTTTTCTACTAATGTAAGTGTTAAAAAACCTAATATTATTGATATTTCTCTTAATTACTAATTGTGTGTGCATACCATCATAAAATTAAGAAGTTATTTTTACTACAACGTAGGTATTGTGTCTGAAAAAGTGGAGTTTGGGGGTCGGCCTGGTCTCTATTTCAATTAATCCCATATGTTATGTTGTTCACTTTACGCGTTTCTCTCTTTCCGCGGTACCCTGTGGGTTGAATTAACTGCGTAAAGTGAGGGTTCACTGTATAATCATGCTATAGTTTGCACAAGAAAATTTTTTTAGTAATCATTTAGTGCATTATTTTGAGTACATGTACAGTACAGCTTTGCTCTTAGGACAATGTAGCGTGCCCCGGGAAACATTAAGCACGAATTTTAAAATATGATGCGCCATATTGACTCGTGCAAAATAGGAAAGATTCGCTTTAAATTAAAACATCGTCCTTAATTGTGGGTGTCGCTTTAAATTAATAATCTTAAATTGAATCGCTTTAAATCAACGTTCTACTGTATAATTTATCTGAAAATAGAAGATTTGGGTAATCATTCACAACCACATGTAAATTACTTTATTAAAACAGTAGAGTTTTAAAAAGTACTGGACTTTGTTACTTTAGTAAAATTATTGTTGCATTGGCAAATGTTACTCAAGTAGAAATAAAGAAGTATCTCAAGTAGTGAAAGTAAAAAATAAAAAAATTATTAATCGTCTCAAATATTAAAATAATTCCACAGTAAATTATAAAAAAGTAGTTAACTCAAGATAAAAATAAAAGTCACAGCATTACTGTACATGTGTTTAATTGCAAATCTTTCTATTGATATTAAACAATAACTGATTCTCAAAATTATGGCTGTCCAATTGGGATCTTTTAGGCCTAAATATAAGCCCAGCTTGACTAAACAGATGCTCACAAGCAGCAGGTGCAGGTAGTGGTGTGTTAAGCTTGAGAGGTAAGTCGCATAATGTTGGGAAATACCTTAGTGACTCCATTCCATCCCCTGGGCATGCCAAGTAGCAATGAAGCTCCTTCAGTTGAGGAGTTTGTGGATGAATGTTGCCTCTGGAGCACCGAACAAGGAAATGGCAGAAAGGGCAGCTTGGGCGCTTAAATTGTGTCTGTCAATTGGGTACATGAATGAAACAATATGAAAGAAAGCATCTGATTGGTCCAGACATAAAGAAATGCTTGTGATTGGATAGCGTCCAAGTTTGTCCTGTGTCCTGCAATTGGATATTTAAAGCCTTTGTTTGGGTCATGTAATGAGTAAAAAAATTTTATTCAATTGTGTTGGAGTAAAGGTAGTAGAAAACCATACTTAGGTAAAAGTACTGAAAAATTTGAGCACTTTTTAAAAAGTAAATACCCCAAAATTTTACTTGAGCACAGTACTAAAGTAAATTTACTTAGTTACTGTACAACTCTGGAAAACCGTTCACTCACATAGTAGTCACTAGAAGTCTTTCTTTGGCAGTAATGCTGCTAATACAAATTGTGTAAAATTTTATTATTGTACAGGTGTTAGCAGGAAGTTGCAGAATACAATCTAAAGTTTCAGATTTCATCCTAGTAAAATTTTTAAATTTCTTCTTGACCTGGCAGAGCCATAACGTAAGACCCGATAATAAATCTGCTGTTGCTCACTTTCTCATTAGAGGATGAATCCAAAGCTTCCTCTTCCCCAAACAACACTATATTGCTACAGCACTTTCATTGCAGGACAACTTGTTGACAACTGACTAGCCAATTTCTGTCTTGCCCTGTTTTTTCAGTGTGGCTCCAAGTGCCAGTTTCGTCTTTTTTGTCTGCTCAGTGTGAAACCAGGCTTAGGATTACCGTAAAATAAGCAGTTAAAAGTGTGAAGTTGATTGTAATCCTGGTTCATGGCTGAGCCATGAAGTGACTTCTGGAATGCGCACTGCTAGTGTGGCACTTGACTTGATACTGTACTCTCCAGTATTGTAGTTGCTTGTGCTTCTAACCCTCCCTTTCTGAGGGATGCAGTTACAATGGGGAGATGTTGATGACAAATGGAATAGTACCATCCAGCATTTTCTAAGTGTTCTAGGTTTGACCCATCGACTTATCTGGGTTTTACCTGTCATCTGGAGTTTGAGGGTCAATCTTTCATTTTTTGTTACCTGGAAAATACTGTAGGGATGTATAATTTTGCCTAATTTTTTTCCTATAATATGGGGAGAGAAATTAAAGATTTTCCTAATGTTAACTCTCTTTTTGGTTATGGTTGAGTTTTTGTTTGCTGTGGGTCATTCATTCTTCAGAAAAGCTTTAATAAAAGTCAGTGAATTAGCTGTGCTCTGGTAGAATTCAGGAAATCTAATGTGCTTTTGTAGAATCATTTAAAATTAGTCAAGTTTTAATAGAATCATTAAAAGTTAGTTATCTTTTGATATTAGTGATGAAAGCTAGTTATGCTTTGATAGAATCACTTTAGAGTTAGCTATGTAGAATAATTGAACATAAAATATTCTTTGGAGGAATCGCCAAAAGGAGCGTTTCATGAAATTCCCCAGAAAGTTAGTTTGGAACAGAAAGCTTAAGTAATAGAGTGGTAGATAAATAGCATTAGTATGATCATCCTGGGATAGCAACTGTAGAAATGTGCATGTTGTATCATAAGATGAGACCCTGTTCAAGAACTATGCTGACGAGGATTCTTGTTATTTATGAGAACAATTTGTAATTAGATAATGTCCCTGTTAAGTGATTGTGAATTTTTCCCATAGTGTTAAAAGTATTTGCATGGCAGTTATCCTCCCACCACTATTTTAATTTGTTTAAAATAAAGTATCTCATGTTTTTAGAGCAGTGATCCCCATCATAGCTGAAAGTCTCATCCTGACCTATGATATCTTATTAAACCCATAATCCGTCCATTCTCTGCCCATATCCTGGCACCCGGCTCATTATAAACCCCAGACTACCTATACAGTTGGTCCTCCTATTACGCGGTCCCGCATTCCGCGTTTCACCGTTAACGCGGTGCCTTGCCAGAACCTAACATTTTCACATTCCGCGGTCGTGAACCCCCATTACGCGGAGAGCGGCTGGCAAGCAGCGCCATTTTTGGATCCAAACCTCCCGCCCTCCGCCATGTTGTGTAAGAGGCGCGAAAATGGTGCGCACAAGGTCGCCCAGTCATCAAAACATTACCGAGTTCTTCACCCGCCACCCACTACAGCCGGCCCAAGTCAGTGATAGTGATAATTATAGTGAGGATATGGACTTATATGAACTTTGGGGGGTTTGACAAAGAGGCCCTGCAAGCCTCTGTGGTGGATAGTGATACAATTGATACAGGTGAGGGCCAATAATCTGCCCTCTGCCTCGGAACCAACCGCCCATCCCCGTGTGCTCAGCCATCTTTTCTACTAATGTAAGTGTTAAAAAACCTAATATTGTTGATATTTCTCTTAATTATTAATTGTGTGTGAATGCCATCATAAAGTTAAGATAATATTTTTACTACAACATAGTTGTGTGTCGTCAAAAAGTGGAGTTTGGGGGTCGGCCCGGACTCCATTTCAATTAATCCCATATGTTATGTTATTCACTTTACGCGTTTCTCACTTTCCGCGTTACCCTCCGGGTTACATTAACCGCGTAATATGAGGACCAACTATACACATTCAGAGCTCTGGTGTTGTCATTCCTTTTCATTTTAGTGCAGTCACGTTCTGATACACATCTTGTACAGAATATGTTTTTCTGTTGTTCCAAGTCAAGAGTTATTTTATTAATGTTTTGAATCATTGTGTTAATTCTTTTGTGTTATGTATTATCTCTCCATATATATATATATACTGTATATATATATATATATATATATATATATATATATATATATATATATATATATATATATATATATATATATATATATATATATATATATATATATATATATATGCAAGTAAATCACTGTAGGTGCGCGTGATCTAGGTATATGCTGATAACCACCAGGAAAGAAGAAAACACGAAGTTCCCAAGCGCTTTCGTGTAATTCACATCTTCAGGGGTGAGTACAGACTAGATAGAGTAATGCAAAATAAGATGAATATATACAGAGGAGGGTGAGACCAGGTCCACAATGGTCAGGTAATGACCCTACTAATCTTTAAATGGCACACAACGGTTGGTGGTTGGGTCAGATGGGACAGTGACCCGTCCTCTCACCTGATCACAAATCTTCTTAATTACAAAGTTGTCCAGCTTGTACATGCCGTTACTCAAATTCATGTTGAATGCTTCGGTATGTTTAATAAGACTAGATTCTATGATGTTCCTACTATCAATTGAATTACATGGTAATATTGAGGAGGCATTATCCCAGTCAATGCAATGCTTGTTATCCCTCAAATGAACAAACAGAGCATTGGATTCCTGGCCTGTCCTAACACTGTATTTGTGTTGTTTAATTCTAGTTACAAGATCTTTACCTGTCTGGCCTAAGTAAAACATATTACATTCCTTGCAAGGAACTTTATAAATGCATTGCATTGACTGGGATAATGCCTCCTCAATATTACCATGTAATTCAATTGATAGTAGGAACATCATAGAATCTAGTCTTATTAAACATACCGAAGCATTCAACATGAATTTGAGTAACGGCATGTACAAGCTGGACAACTTTGTAATTAAGAAGATTTGTGATCAGGTGAGAGGACGGGTCACTGTCCCATCTGACCCAACCACCAACCGTTGTGTGCCATTTAAAGATTAGTAGGGTCATTACCTGACCATTGTGGACCTGGTCTCACCCTCCTCTGTATATATTCATCTTGTTTTGCATTACTCTATCTAGTCTGTACTCACCCCTGAAGATGTGAATTACACGAAAGCGCTTGGGAACTTCGTGTTTTCTTCTTTCCTGGTGGTTATCAGCATATATATATATATATATATATATATATATATATAATATATATATATATATATATATATATATATATATATATATATATATATATATATATATATATATATATATATATATATATATACACAATCAACACCTCAACCCGCCAGGATTCGAACCCACGGCCCACAAGCCTATGACTGTGACCAGGGAACGCGCCATAAGCTTGTTGAACAGGCTTTGTGTGAAATATAACAAAGTCTAGGACTGCTTTTAGTATCCTGGTGGTCCAGCGGTTAGCGTTCCCTGGTCACAGTCCAGGCTCTTCCCTCACTGAGAAAAATTTTTTGGGGAAAACCACTAAATTTTAATAAATAATACCTCAAACTAAAGTTAGGATAATATAATTGACATTGTTGGATTCCTTGTAAGACCAGGAATATTTTGAATACAAATGTCATATATTTTGCACAAAAAATAACATATTTACTCAGAATAAACTTTATATCTAAAATTTGTATGTCTAATGCAAAATCTATGAAGTTTATATTCAAAATGATCATCATATTGTAAGAATTCCTGGAATGTAAATTATATTCTGGCTGGGTAATTTGTATGAATTTTATGAGCTAAAACAGGCAGGGTGGCGGGTGGGGCGAATCTAAAAATAGCTCTCGAGCCAGACACTCACCGCGTATACGTGGGGAAAAAACCCGCGTTAAGTGAAAGTTCAGATTTGGCGAGGCACTGCGTATATGGTAAAACGCGCTAAGTGAAACCGCGTTAGGCGGGGTAATATATATATAATAAATGTATGTAGTAAGTACATACCGGTAACCTTTTTTCACTCAAATCCTAATGAAACACCACAATTAGAATACGGTGGTTGCTGTTGAACCACCTGTTGTATAAATAGTCGGAACACAGTCACACCACCGAGACGAGGTAACACTCCCACCACCGATCGTCTCGTGCGAAGCAAGCGTATAAATTAAAGAAAATACTTGCAGTGTGTTTAATATGTTACAGTATATTATAAATAAATAAAAAACAAATAAATCGGTAAATCCCTTTCAAGTAAATGGAAAAATTTTACTCGATACCGACATTAGTTCCAGTTACCGGTAAATAGCAGACGCTTCAGTGACGTCACTAGTGTTTACACTACACCAGCGGGTAATATTTGATGACATTACTTGAAGTGAATTGGCCTTATTTTAAAAAGCCAAGGATGGTTGGTAGAGGACTAATGAGTCAGTGGGTAAGTGTCACATTTTGGGTACTGGTCTTATGCAGCAAATAGAGCTCAAAAGCTACTTTTTAAATAGAAATTTGGGGGGGGCGTCTTAGGCACCCCGACGCCTTATAGGCCGCGATATATATATATATATATATATATATATATATATATATATATATATATATATATATATATATATATATATATATATATATATATATATATATATATATATATATAATCAACGACCTTACCAGCAAGGAATCGAACCCTCGACCTACTGGGTGTGACTAGGGAACGCTTACCGGCTAGGCCACAAGGACACTAAAAGCAGTTCTAGACTCTGTTATATTTCACACAAAGCCTGTTCATCGAGCTGATGGTGCCGTGAACCTCAATGGGAAACTGCCCGTGCCGCTTATGTGGTGTCAGTAGCATTTTACCGAATCCAGCTGGTATGAAACGCGAGGTACATATATATACTTCATTTTTAGTCCATTTAACACGCGGACTTTGAACATATAATCAACGACCAGTTTCCCATTGAGGTTCACGGCGCCATCAACTCGATGAACAGGCTTTGTGTGAAATATAACAGAGTCTAGAACTGCTTTTAGTGTCCTTGTGGCCTAGCCGGTAAGCGTTCCCTAGTCACACCCAGTAGGTCGAGGGTTCGATTCCTTGCTGGTGAGGTCGTTGATTATATGTTCAAAGTCCGCGTATTAAATGGACTAAAAATGAAGTATATATATATATATATATATATATATATATATATAATATATATATATATATATATATATATATATATATATATATATGTATGTATGTATGTATGTACGTACGTATGTACGTACATATATATTACCGCCTAACGCGGTTTCACTTAACGTGTTTTATCATATACGCAGTGCCTCGCCAGAGCTGAACCTTCACTTAACATGGATTTTTTCCACATATACACGGTGAGTGTCCGGCTGGAGACACTATTTTTAGATTTGCGCCACCCTGCCTGACTGCCTGTTTTAGCTTATAAAATTCATACAAATTACCCGGCCAGAATATAATTTACATTGCTGGAATTCTTATAATTTGGTGATCATTTTGAATATAAACATTATAGATTTTGTATTAGACATAAAATTTTTAGATAAAATGTTTAATCTGAGTAAGTATGTTATCTTTTGTGCAAAATATATGACATTTATATTCAAAATATTCCTGGTCTTACAAGGAATCCAGCAATGTCAATTATATTATCCTAACTTTAATCTGAGGTATTATTTAATACAAAATGTTAAAATCTAAATTTTTCCCCCACTCTTCTCTTGAAGGGATGATTGGTGGGGGGTGGGGGGGAGGGTTGGGACTGACCGCGTGGTTGGAAGACGGGGGAGGCAAGGTGGGGTACTTTGATTGACAGGTAGTGTCAGGAAGATTATTTTTTTTTTATTAACTGAAGATATTTGTTTTAGCTCATAAAATTCATACAAATTACCCGGCCAGAATATAATTTACATTGCTGGAATTCTTATAATTTGGTGATCATTTTGAATATAAACATCATATATTTTGCATTAGACATACAAATTTTAGATAAAAAATTTTTCTGAGTAACTATGTTATCTTTTGTGCAAAATATATGACATTTACATTCAAAATATTCCTGGTCTTACAAGGAATCCAACAATGTCAATTGTATTATCCTAACTTTAGTTTGAGGTATTATTTATTAAAATTTAGTGGTTTTCCCCCATAAATTTCTCAGAGAGGGAAGAGCCGGCAGTGTAGTGTGAGAAGAGGGGGAGGGAGTTGAGTCCATTATTTGAATGGACATTAACTTGGCGACTGTATTTCTCTATTTCTCTTAAGTATTAATTGTGTGCATGTACCATCATAAAATTAAGATGTTATTTTTACTACAACATAGTTGTGTGTCGTCAAAAAGTGGAGTTTGGGGGTCGGGCCGGTTTCTATTGGAATTAATCCCATATGTTCTGTTGTTCACTTAACCACTTAAGGCGGATTTCACTTAACATGGGACCCTCTGGGTTCTATTGACCGCGTTAAGTGGGGTACAACTGTATATATATTGTGTGTATGTTTTTTCCTTCCTTCCTTGATCAAAAATCATCACCCACACCATATTCCAGTTCTCATCCTCCTTGAGCAGCTAAAGTGTGTCTTTGGTTGATGCTTTGCATGTCCTCTTTTGCTCAACACTTGCTGTTTTTCCTCGTAAGTCTTCCATGTCCATTGTGATTAAAATGTAACTTTGGCCTTCCTTGCCACTAGGGGGTTAAACCCCTCTACCTATCTTGTCACTAAGGACTCTTATTAAATTGTTTCACGCCAACAATAGAAGATGAAGGTACGTTACCAGTAGCCACATTTGACTATCATTGTTGTGTACTTGTAGAAACTACTACTTTCTGTTTTTTATGTGATTGCAGTATTTTTAGATGTACTGTATATATTTATAGGGTATACCCTGATAATTTTTGTTGTTGTATTATTATTATTGAGTCAAGGCCAAAGATGAATCATTAATATATGCAACAGAGCGCACTGTTTTTTCATTAATTAGATTAAACTTATGATATACGTAATTCAATATTTATCCTCTAATGTTAATGATCAGTTACTATATTAAATTCTTCTTAAGATATCTAACAGGAAATCAAGTCTTTTTTATATATAGATACAGTATAGTGATATCCTAACTGGAATAATTGGTACAGAGCTTTTCCAGGAATTTGAGATTTCCGCCTATTGAGGGGAATTTTCTTCCCTTGAAAAAATTGCACATCCCCAGAATTTTTCCAGGGACTGGGGATAATTTTCCGAGAGTCTAAGCTATACATCTCGCATGGATAGACATAGAGCTGTATTTATTTTTGCAAAAACCACTGTACACTTACAATATAGAGTATTGTAAATAAACAAAATACACTACTGTACTCACCAGCTGATGATGTCATCTTGGGCTTGTGATGCAAGCAGGCCAAATGTTCATATGATGATACAGTGACCTGCCTTTGTCCTGTACCATTAACTTTAACAGGTGTTACTAACTGTCACTCTCCTTTCCCTCTATGAAGGAGGGATTGTACATGCTCTTTTGCACACTAGCTTACAGTAGTCATACACTGTCCACTCTGCTATGTTACACTACATTATGTACTGTCATGGTCAAAAGTAATCATGCATTCCACCACCTAACCCTGCTTCCTGTCAAGGTGGAGAAGGGGAATGGTCGATTTGGGGGAGCACTGTTTGTTGTGGGGGGTGGAATGTGATGTAAGTTGCTCATCAAAGAGGGAGGGGATTGAAGAAAGTAGAATCTTTGCAGGACAGTGTTTAATTTGAGTAAAAACATCTCATAGTTTGAGTACAAAATGAGTATATAGTAATATGTTGCTTATATCATGGTCTTTTCCTCACACACACACACTCACTTTATAAGAAATGATAGGAATAGGGTCTAATTGTGACTACCACATTGTAAGTAACACTCAAAGTTTAATTTGGTATCTTTCATATATATATATATATATATATATATATATATATATATATATATATATATATATATATATATTGACCCCTCCGTTAACGAACTCAATCCGTTCCAGAAGGTCGTTCGTTAACCGAAACCATTGTTTCAATGGGTTTTGGGGTAATTGGTTCCAGCTCACCGAAAATTTCCTAAATTCAACAAAAATGGTAGAAAAGTTCACTTACTTTGAGGTGTGTATGTAGAAGGCTCCTGGATGATGATGATGATGATGGGATTTAGAATGGGGGTGGAGGAGAAGGAAGAAGAGAAGGCATTAGGGTGGAAGAGAAGTCACCCCATGGCACCATTTCACCCATAAAATTTTAGCTCTGGTGTAATTCAAGATTATTTCTTTAAATCAACACTGCACTGCATTATATATTGTCAATATGTAAAATATATTTCAAAATGACCAATAATTTGCTTGGAAACACAGAAAAAATGCGTTTAGTTGAAGAGAGTCTCAAGCAAGATGTTACCTCCAGTGAAAACAGAGAGAGACTAACTCCTGTTTGCTGTGTTAAGAGGCTGGATGCCGCGCATTAAACTAGTCACTTTACCTTCAATTATGTTCAATAATTGTTAAAATTACTAAAAAATTGAATATTAAACTTTTAAAATTATTGAATAGTTTAAACTTCTTGATATTTACTAAAATAGTAAGGAATTTAAGCCCTTGAACCGATTAATGTATTGGCGGACTAATACTAAAGCTGGTTGCCCGGTCAGTGCAAGCGAAAACATGTTGAGGTCGGTTCGTAAGAACCTCATTAACCGAATTTTTTTTCGTTAACCGAGTTGAAGATCCTTATGGAAGGCAGTTCGTTAATCGAAATTACGTTAACCGAGGTGTTCGTTAAACGAGGGGTCACTGTGTATATATATATATATATATATATATATATATATATATATATATATATATATATATATATATATATATATATATATATATATATATATATATATATATATATATATGAAAGATACCAAATTAAACTTTTGAGTGTTACTTACAATGTGGTAGTCACAATTAGACCCTATTCCTATCATTTCTTATGGGAATTAATTCCCCTTTATAAGTGGTTTCATTATCAGTGGCTTTTTTCTGGTCCCTATTAACCTCTTATAATGAGGACCCCCTGATACTTATTAAAAGTCCTGACACTCAGCAAGTCCAGATCCTCATTTCTTCCCAAATTGTTTAGACTTTTGAGGGTTTACCGTATTGTATATACTATTTATATATATTAAGTGGGGATGCACAACATTCTACTAAGATGTTATTTGTGATTATAATAATTTTTTTAAATTTCATGCAAAGAATGGGTTGTTTTGAAGTAGGATTTAATGACTGAGGTTGAGTTCACAAATGATGGAGAAGATAATGGGTAGATGATCATCAGAGTCAGAGAATGTACACAAGAAAACAATTAAAAGTCACTTAAATGTACAGAGAATTCTGCAATATCTGGTTTGGTTTAGATAATATGTAATGGGTAGTAATAGGTGATGCCTGGACCCTGCAGTACTGTATATATCACTTGAACACTTATAAAACTTTTTATTTAAAAAACTTTACAGTTCAAATCTTGAAGCTTCTAGTTTTGGTGTACAGAAATGTGCCATTTAACGATTAGGATGTGTTCCTAAAAACAGATAGCTAAGTGATTTGATCGCTGAGCAAACAGAAACGAGAAATAATATCTTAAACAAGGGATAACGAGGAATAATATCCGTGGAGATGGCACGTAATTGTGTAGCGGAGTTGCCTGGCCAACTCGCCACCCAATAGTACTCGGAGCAGGTGAGGCTGAGCTGTGAGCTATGTTAATTACATATATCTTCCCAAAATTATGAGTTGAAGAATAACATACAGTATCTCACAGCCCAGTTTCACCCGCTCTGAGTACTGCTGGCAGTGCTGGGTGGCGAGTTGACCAGGCAACTCCGCTACACAATTACGTGCCATCCCCACAGATATTATTCCTCGTTATCCCTTGTTTAAGATATTGCTTCTCGTTTCTGTTTGCTCAGCGATCAAATCACTTAGCTATCTTGTATTCTGTTATATGCACACACATATGTTCATACAGAATGTGCAAGAAAAAAAATAATCATAAGGTCAAAAACAAAGGAAATACAGTAAATAGTTCTTCCTTGGTCCGCCTATTAGCTGAGAAGAGCAGAGGGGTAGGGAAGAGCAATAAATTTTGTTCACAATATCACAGGGTAACGAACAGTTCGTACAGTACCCAATAACATGCGAAAGTCACAACAATAACAATGATGCACAGCAATAGAAACAATACACAGTGATTGATAATATACAGAGCACTATAGTAAAGCTCAGATGCAATGTTCAAAGGCAGGGTAAACACTAGTGTAGCAAAGGACTGGGTTCATAGGTGGAGTGCCAGTAGCATGCCCCCTACAATACGTGGTTTCTTATAATAAACCTAGATATGTACCTCCTCTGGTTACCCCCTGCCCCCCCCCCCCTCCAATTTTTTTTTTTTTTTGCTGGAAAAGCCTGATAGTGAATTTTAAAAGCATTTCTAAAATTCATATTGGCTGATTCATATGTAGTATCATATACAGCGGTTCCCTTTCCTAGTGGTTTAGTGTCGGCCTTGAAAATACAATGGTGGCCAGATCTCTGAGTGGGTCGGGCGACATACAGTATCATACTCGGCGTTTATTTTACACCACTTAAATTAGTTTTTTCAAGTTAGTTACAGCCAATCACATACACACATGTTCACTTCTCACTCATACACACCCATGCTCTTCGTTTTTCTTATTTACTAGTGTTATTTTATATTTTCTTTATTTCTAAGCCACATTGTTTTTATAGAGTAGAATAATTGTTATAGAAGTCCATTTTTGAGATGTGTATCAGGAATCAGCTGGCTGACATGCCAGTTAGCTGTGGCCTGCAAGAGATGGTAATGCATGTTGCCATTGTTACATATACAATTATGAAACTCTAAAAGTTGTGGAAAATCATTTCAATACTCTAATGTGACTTAGAAATAAAGAAAATATATAAAACTATACAATATGAAATATGAAGTGCATGGGTGTATATTTTGTGTGTCTAAGATGCAGTGCACATTAGCAGTGGGGGCAAGGAAGCATGGAACGCTCCCGCGCCACCGTAGAGGCCCCTCGCGGCCAATAGTGGAAGTTGTCAGACGCACAAACACGGCCTCCCTTGCTCCCCATACAACCCGTAGTGCAATCTGCTGAGGGCTGCATTGTTTAAACCCACGTAGTTTAAGGGTTAGGCGTATACTGTAAACATTTTCATTAAGCATAAACAAAATTTTTTTTATCTACTCATTCTTACTTATAGAAATAATTATTTATCTCGATTACTCAAATAAAACTGTTTGTAGTAATTTATTTACAATGCTAATTCAACACATCCGACCTTTTTATCTCAAATAACAAGTTATCTGTCATGTGCAGTGAGGTGAGTAAAAGGCTTAACCCCGAGCATCTCGCAGGAGAGCACATACCCAAACTCAAGTGTGTTAAGTTTCAATGTCACAAAATGTAAGAGGATGCACCTTGGTCATACCCACAGTAAGGAGGCATATCACGTGTCCCAACGGGATGAAGAAACTGCAATAATAAAGACCGAATGTGAAACAGACCTGTATGTTGACAGTGAACTGAAGTTCTTGAGCCATTGGGATAAGCTAGTAGGTCTTATAAGACGGTCGTTTGGATAGCTAGACCATCTGTGCCTCGTGGTGCTCTTCAAGAGGGAGGTGCTTCCCCATCTGGAGCACTGTCACCCTGTCTGGTCCCTGAGATATACTAGAGACTGTCAGTTGATTGAAAATGTCCATTGGAGGGCCACCAGGCTGGTGCCTGCACTATGGCACCTCAGTTACCCAGAGAAATTACAGTTCCTGCAACTGCCAGCTTATACTATAGGTGGGCAAGGGGTGACCTAATTGTAGTTTATAAATATCTCAGAGGGCATTACTTGGTTAAGTGTCTATAGCTGGAGCTGACAGATGCACCCCACTAGAGGTCACAGCTCAAGGTTGAAGAAGCCACAAGTCCAGAAAATTGTAAGGGTAAATTTTTTTAGAGTGAGAATTATAAACTCTTAGTGTTTTGACAGCACCGAGTGTGAGTTCTTTAAAGACTAGACCTGACCAACACTGGCGCAGGCACAGATAAGTTCTGGAGCCAGTACTTGCCAACAGAGCGTAACAGACGTGACCGACCACTCAAGCGGCTAACGAGCCAATCAGTGGCAAAGAGGATAAAAGTAAAAGTGTGTGGCTGTGGACTGAACAGCTGACTCGTCCTCCATGTGGGTGACAGCGGCGCACGGAAAGTAAGATGGTCAAACTCACAAACTCTTGGTCAGATATTGGAATTTCTGTACATACAGTACTTTTAATTTTGAAAATGTACTAATTTATGAGCTTAAATAAATTTCAGTTAAATTATCATACATTTTTCACATTGGTTCAACATGTTTTGTTTAATACTAAGTGTATTAGAGGGAATATTATCAAAGAACATGACAGAGAGATTTATTGAGTTAATCATACAATACGCAGTAATTTTACGTAACTCATACCAATAAAATCATCATACAATATCTAATAGTACACTACAAGATGAAAGCGGGTGGCCTAGATCTGCATACGACAATGGACAGTGAGACACAGGCTTGCGGTGACTTTCACCCCTGGTTTGCCTATTCCTGCTCGTACAGAGGCGGGAAACTCGAAAAATAATTATCTTCCAATTGCTGTTAATGGGTGCTTGATACAGTTAAATAGTAGTATCAGTTTCAGTTAATTAAGCATAATAAAGAGGATGATATAAGTAGGCTTGAGTGAGCTGAACTAAGAATGGTGATGTGGATTGTAATGTGACAGAAAAAGACAGGTCATGTTCAGAGCTAAGAGGGTGACTGGGTATTGTGAGTACAGTACAGTATTGACAAAGTTCTGAGTAGAAGCAGGTTGAGGTAATGTAGGCTTGTGGTGAGAATAGAGGAAACCAGTTGGGATAAGGTGCATGAGCTTAAATGTGAAGGGGAGGAGAGCCAGGGTAGGTCAAGAATGACATGGGGAGAGGTTGTAAGAAATGACAAAGTAACTAATCCAACAAGAGAGACTGCATAGCCTGGAGAGCTGCCACCAGGTAAACTCAGCTAACCCACACAAGTGTGGAAAATGTCTATAAAACATTGATGATGATACATGTGAGTAATTGAGGGGAAATTGGAGAAGAAAACAACTGGCTCAGTGATGAGTCATCTTGTCTTCACATGAGTTACAGAATAAGGTGAAACTGCTTATATGAGAATGATGACACATTGTAGGCTAAATAACATTGTGAATGTTAGAAAATAATAAAATAAGTTAGTGAAATAAGTAAACATAATGGTAATAAAAAATGCAGTATTTTAGTACTATACTGTACTGTATTTTCATTATTAAGTAGAAAGATCAACAACTTAGGGATCCTTTGCTCATGTAGCAAAGCATGGGATTTTTTTTTTTTGTACATTAAAATTTTCATAAACTGAAACAAAATAAATTGAGGATAACCTGTACAGTATACAGTAGTTGCTGATAATTTATTCAAAATTATTTATGGTGTGTATTATTATATTTAGAAGCTTATTTCATTTCGGTTTTAATACTGTGTTATATATTAATGATTTTCTTATGGTGTCTTGATTATTTACTTATTTATTTATAATTTATATTTTGGAAAAACAGGACAGAAGCTAAAGGAACAGGAGTCTTGGTTATGTTATACTGTACTAACAATTTCAATTTGGAGAATCTGTTCATGATTACTTGCAGGTCTATGGCCCGTGATCGACCTGTATGGACAGTGTGCTCAAGTAACGATTGTGCACAACCCCATCAGACACGACCAATCGCTTATCTCTGTGTCACAGTACTTGGATATGTCACATCTGTCTCTCCCAGCAGCGGGTCAGGCGAGTGTTGGCTCTGAGGTGTGTGTGTGTGTCTAAAATTCACCTACATTGTAGTATGTATGTTAGGCTCAAAACTGAAAAACGACCATAATGCATCATGGGCATTTTCAATATAACCAGAAAGCGAACTTCTCTAAATTTCTCTAACCAAGCCTCATCTAATCTAACCTAATGTAACCTAGCCTAGCCTAGCCTAGCCTAACCTAACCTAACCAAACCTTTTCTAATCTAAATTATAGCAAAATTTAGCTTTTCGGTTATTTTCCAAACAACCACAATGTGTAGTGACTGATTTTCTGTCTTTGAGCCTAACATATATATATCATAATATTACTTTGCACTGTATTTCCAGCTCTGCACCTAAGATTCTTATAGTTTTTCAAAATATATTTTAATGCTTTTATCATAACAGTTATAATATTTTGCCTGTTTGTCCCTCGTTTGCAGATTCTCATTAAAGCTGTTAGACAGCATATGAATAATGCTAAGGTTCTTGTTCTTGACTTTCTTGGTGATAATCTCAGCCACCATTATTCTATTAATGCTTTGTTTTTCTCAAATAAAATTTTCAGTAATCCTGACCTTCCCAACCAGTGTTATTGAACCATTAATCTACTGTTACCCCTTGAACTAATCAAAACTTGTTAATTTCCCTGTGCTCTTTCTAAATGAAATATTTGAAAAAGGGAAGCATCACAAAATTATAATACCTAGTACAGTATGTTCTTTTAATTTTACAGGGTGCTTTGATCCATTGATGGATGGTAATACAGCATTCACTTAGATCAATAAACAACAAAGTTAGAACAGTGTCATTATTGTTGCCATTAGCTGTACCTTAAATACAGTAAGGTTAAATACATATGATACTTTGCAGATGAAAATATCATTGTGATGGTTGAAATTACTTCTTCTTGATCAGCTTCGAGATATGAGGCTTTTTCAGAATTGGAGCACATCATAGGGCTTCAGCCAGTTTTGTAGTACAGCATGCAGATTTTTAATTTGCGGACCTCGATTATTCGCGGATGACATCCTGGATGTACCCAAGAATGTCTAAAGGTAGTTCTAAAGTTGCTGGCATTTTCATGGCCAGGACAGAGAGTCATTCGTTCTAGAGACAGTACAGGTAGAGTAATTTTTTCACCTGTATTGTATGTGTTTTGTGTGTGTAGACACACAAAACACATACAAATTTATAATAATGGGAAAGTCCTGAAAATCCTCTCACAAATAATCAGAAATATGACAACAAAAACTAGGAAAAAATGTCGAAGTCTACCCTCAAGTCAACTGCGTGCTGTTATTAAAGTTAACTTTAATAACAAAGAACGGAGTTAACTTGAGGGTAGACTTACATTTTTACCAAATTTTGCTGTCTTGTTTCTGATTATTTTTGAGAGGATTTTCAAGATTTTACCATTATTATTTATGTGTGTGTGTGCACGTGTGTGTGTGTGTGTGCGCGTGTGTGTGTGCGTGTGCACGTGTGTGCGTGTGCACGTGTGTGTGTGTGCGTGAGTGCCTGCGTGCATGAGTGCGTGTGTGCATATATACAATACAGGTAAAAGAAATAATTGTCCTAAGGGCAAACACATAAGGGAATATACAGTACATTTCTTTGCACACAAGTAAAAAAGTACCCCCCGCCCCCTTCCATGGTCAGCAGGTGTTAGTCATGGATTTGGCTATTGGCGGCCATTTTGAGAACCTAACCCCTGCGAATTTTAAGGGTGCTGTATGCTGTACTCTCCTTCCATCCCTGAGCTATGAGAGTGAGATATGTTGAATTTCAGTAGAACTTTAGTATAAAGTAGATGTGTAAGTTTTCCTTGATGTTGTCATGCCCAATCCTGAAAACCAGTTGTAACCATGCTGATGGTAGTGTCAGTCTACCACCCTTGGAATTAATGCTCTTACCATAATACTTAATTCATTTGCAGAGTAGACTTGTTTTTATTTAATTTTTTCAGTGGTGCCAACTCATTACCCCTTGTTACTCAAGTTTAGTACAATTACCATATTCTCAACACCTCCAGAGTTATACCACCCAGATTAGGTCATCCATCAAACATTTGAGTTTCCCAGTAACTGTCGAACTGTGGAATTCATATTGGAAAGTGTATTTGAAGATGGCTTTAGTAGGTAGTAGGAAGCTATCAAACAGGGAGGTACTACCGTCTGGGAAGCTATTGGAAGAATATTGTTTTGTCTAATTATAGACCCTGCTGCCAGGTGTCATCACAAAAATTATGACCAGGTCCCAGGTTGCTAATCTGACTTTCTGCCTCATTTACACACAATTGCAGGGGCTCAATTGTTTCTCTTACTATTGACAACACAACATACATACTTTTTATAGTTTCTTACTCTTAATTTATTTTTCATTTTTATATTTATATATGGTTATTATTATTATTATTATTATTATTATTATTATTATTATTATATTTATTTTTTTATTAATTATTATTATTATTATTATTTTTATTTTTATTATATTTATTTTTTTATTAATTATTATTATTATTATTATTATTATTATTATTATTATTATTATTATTATTATTATTATTATTATATTTTTGCCCCCAGGGTCAGTGATCTGTGCCTGGGTGGATTAATCCCTATACAAAAACAAAACAGATGTAGACCTTTAAAGTGCCATTTTGTTAACCTTTGTCAATTGCACAGTAAACCCTTGAAATCTAGGGGATTTTTGTACCTAGAGAGTGCTGTGGGTGTGGAATCTGCCTCTGAAGAGTTAATAATTTGTATCTATTTTGGTCTTGAATTTGCCATCATCCAACATTAAAATACATTGTGAACATCTGGTTTGTTTGCCTTCTACTGTATGTGTAAAGCTACTCCTCGACTTACGACCTACTCGACTTACGACCACCCGGACATACAACCGCCCCAGTCATACCAAAAAATTTTAAAATTACGTATTTTCGAGTCTCGGCGTTAGTGATTGCACTGTGTACTGACAAAATTTTCATTTGTAATTCCCTTTAAAATGGCTGGCATGTTTAAAAGCAAGAGTTTTGTGGTGCTGAGAAGAAAAAGAGACACTCATTTTAGATTTTCTATGTATTTTCTTTGCATTTTCGACTTACGGTCGGTAGTCAGCTGTGCTATTTAAAGATTAGTAGGGTCATTACCTGATACCTGACCATTGTGGACCTGGTCTCACCCTCCTCTGTATATATACACCTTGTTTTTTACTTCTCTTTAGTCTGTACTCACCCCTGAAGATGTGAATTACATGAAAACGCTTGGGAACTTCGTGTTTTCTTCTTTCCTTGTGGTTATCAGCATATACCTGGATCACGCACAACTACAGTGATTTACTTGCATATATATATATATATATATATATATATATATATATATATATATATATATATATATATATATATATAATATAATATATATATATATATATATATATATATATAGCTTTCGTCTTTATTCAAGACATCTTCAGAGGCAACTGGACTATATGTATGTATGTATGTGCACGGCTTGGCTCCCTGTACTGTGCATTCTATAGTTAAAAGTGCTGACAAGATCAAGGAGATGACTGGGTCTAACACCACTGACGGCTACGAAGGTGACGAGGTTCTGTGATGCTGAGAAGGGGAGTATGGAGCGGATGTCGAGCACGTGGATTGACGACCAGGCCCAGCACCTTAAAACACCTTTATTGCAATGCATGATTGAACAGAAGGCAGTGGAGAACAACAGCTTTCAGTGTAAATTGACAGCGATAATGAGTGTGAGGTGGCTGACGACCCTGTCAGTGAGGAGAGTGAGGTGGCTGACGACCCTAGCTTCCTCTCACCTCAGTAAACCTTCACCCTCTCCCCTACTGCCAACTTCAGCAAGCAAGCAACACAGCACATCAGAGATAAATTAACAGTCTAACAGTCTACGTTTAAAACTTACCTCACACACTTATGCATATAAACACTCACACACTCAAACATGTAAAGTACCCCTGTACGAGGTCTGTACGGAAAGTATCCAGCCATTTACTATTAAAAAAAATATTGCTTACCTAGGACAATGGCGCCTTAGTCCCCTTCAAAGTACTCCCCTTGGGACCTCACACACTTCTCCCAGCGTCCCTTACACTTTTCAAAACAGTCTGCAAAGTCCTCTTTCGGGATCTTCATCAGCTGTCTCGTCGCATTCTCCTTAATCTCGTCCACGGTCTGAAATCTCCTCCCTTTCAGCAGCGATTTTAGCTTTGAGAAAAGCCAGAAGTCGTAGAGAGCCAAATTTGGGCTGCAAGACCTGGGTGATGCGATGTTTTGCCAAAAAACCCTGCACGAGACGTGAAGCATGGGCAGGCGCGTTGTCAAGATGAAGCTGCCAGTCACCACTTGCCCAAAGCTGCGGTCGTTTTCTTCTTGCCGCATCCCTCAGCCGGCGAAGAACTTCAATGTAGCACTCATTCGTTATTGTTTGGTTTTTATAAATGCGACGGTCACACAGTACCCACGCTCACTCAACGGCGTCTGCCGGGCAACTGAGTTGTCCCACGGGAGTGTGGCTGTTCATGCATGCGCAGTATGGTCCTCTCTGAGTGGCTGCCAAGTTTATCAGGGCCGCGCGACCAGTTCTCACAATATTCACAATGGCTGGATACTTTCTGGACAGACCTCGTATACTGTACTTGTAAACATATACGCCTTATAAACTCAAAGTGTTAGTTATTGATGTTTATTTGATATTTTGCCCTTGTTTCCTTATTTATTTTATGTTCTATATGTATTGAGTAAAACAAGTGTTAAAAATCTGACGGTCGTGACCACCGCGATGCCTGTATCCCCCCTATTTACATTATTTCTTATGGGAGAAATTGCTCTTCTATTCGCAACGAGTTTCATGCCCTTTAACCTTTGCGATAAGTGAGGCAGCCCTGTACAACAAAAAGTACTCTCTTGCCAAACTAATAAATAAAAAAGCCAAATGAAAGTTTAACATGGTTTCCATTTGCACATAATATACCTGTACTGTATATCTGTACTCTGTTTACCATAGCAACGGTGATGCCATCTCCGCCGATTCCCTAGCAACGCTCCCCCTCTCCCACCACCAACCACCTAGCTGTCCTTCCGCTCCCCACTAAGCCAGCTAACTCGTGTGCAAAGAAATGTATATTCCTTTTATTTGTTTGCCGTTAGGATGGTGTGTGCATGTATATCAGTAAAACTAAATGAAGAAAGTTATGTATATCTACCCAAAAATACGAGTTGAAAAACAACAGCTTGGCCCAGTAGCCTGGTTAGAGAGACGAGTCTAACCTGGCAACAATGCTGCCAACGATGTTAAAGATGTATATGTGAAAAGAAAGTTATCTGTAAATCTTCATTTGTATCAGGTATTTGTAGATTGAAAAATAAATGTTACAGGTATGACATTAATTGATTGTAATGCATGTAAGAGTTAAAAAATGGTTACTACTTAGCTACCTGAGAAGAGTTAGGTGTCTGCCATACGGACGTTAATTGTCTCAGGTTATCATCAGTACAGTAGTTATAAATTGAGCTTTTATATTTACAATAATTATTTTTTGTAATTAATTAAAAATAACAATACTTGTAAAGTGTTAAGTAAGCAATAACATATATTTAATTCTGGAGTTGGGTTTGGTAGAATTTAGCGTACTGGAGACAGCAAAGGGGGATTCATTAGCTTGTAGCTACACATGTAGGACGCAGGCTGATTTTTGTAGCTATTTTTCAGACAAAAAAGTGTCTTCTTTGCCATAGAATGAGGTAGCTCTTGATCAAAAGATGGGCCTTTGAGGCTTGAGGTTTCATTTTGTACATTTGCTGGCTCTTTTTTTTTTACAGGGAGCAGCCCACCTGGCCACAGGTCATTGACCCACATCCGGACCTGGGAGGGGCCGAAAATTTAATAATAATAATAATAATAATTCATTGATAATAAAATTTACAAAATTGGAAACAGAATAATAAAATAATAATAATAATAATAACAGCACTGTAATAATAATAATAATAATGAAGAACCATAAAAAATACACACAAAAAAAGAAAAAGATCAAACGTGAGAAACAATTTAGTGTATGTATGTTGTTTTATCAATAGTACGAGAAACATTTGAGACCCTGCAATTGTGTGTAAACGAGTCAGAAAGTCAGATCAGCAGCCTGGGACTTGGTCACAATTTTCGTGATGCCATATGGCAGCAGGGTCTACCATTAGACAACACATTATGCTTCCAATATCTTCCCAGGCGGTAGTATCTCCCTGTATGGTAGCTGCCTACTACCTACTACAAAGAAGTCAAGATCAAAATTGCCTTTGTAAGGAAACAACTATATTTACAATGTTTGTAATAGTGACTGTGCATTATATACATTTATTGTTTTTTTTTGTCATAGGTAATACATCGTTTCTCCAAGTGTTGTGGAGCAAATATTGCTTTGAGCAATAATAATACTACTGCTATACGTGTCAGACACTTCAATCATGGACTTATTTTTACTTCACATCCATTGGAGCCTGAAGAACTATTTGAGGTAAGACCTTAATCCTAAAATATAGAAATGTTTAACTGTTGTAGAATTAACCACCATGAATGGTAACATAGACTGACTAATGGGACCGTAGTTCCACTTTAACCTTTCATCTGCTCTTGCACAGACATTAAACATCCACAAATGTACGATGATAATATTTTTCTTATATTTACAGGTTCAAATTGAACGAGTTGCTGTGGGTTACTGTGGCTCTTTGGGGATTGGGTTAACCTCCCTCCCTGTTAGTGACTCGTACCCATCTGTCAACCTCCCGGCATCCTTAGCAGGGATTGAGTCTGCAGATACTTGGTGGGTCAGTGGGTCTGATGTGAGGAGAAATGGCTCTTCCATTTTGCGACTCAACTTCTGCCCCAACCTAGGAAGACTACTAAATGGGGATCGTGTAGGAATCAAGAGAACTAGTGATGGGGCTATGAGGCTTTACATTAATGGAGAGGACTTTGGTGTGGCAGCTACAAATGTGACAAAAGTAAGGTTCTCTAATATTTATCTCTCCTGTGGTTGTATAGCTTTTGCACATAAATAGATACTCTTTATTTCCTCTCATTTACGGTCCATGTTTATTTCAGAAAGATACTGAATAAATTGGAATAAATATGGTATTGCAGTGATTTATTTTCTAATAGACTTTTGTGATGTGCAGGAGACATCTCTGACCAGCAATTGATCAACTATACACTACTTAAACCTCAGAGACTTTTAGTAAAAACTTGGTGCGGTTTTGTTACCACAGTCATTTCAGTATCACTGCAACTCAGAGATAATCTAGACTGTTTCATGTATGTACAGTACATTCATTACCATCATTCTATTTTATGCAGTTTTGTAATATTAGATCCATACATGCATATTTTAATACAGTTTCACTTTGTTTTCTCTTTACACTAATATAGATGCTTGTCGTAATGGAAGCAAAGTCTTTATAAACAGATTGTGAATGCTTTTCCCAAATTACGTCAACATTTATGGAGAATGTTGCAAGTACTGTAAGTGTTCAAATCTCTTCACTTGCTGCCTACCCCATCTTGAGGCAATGTGGTGTTTCAAAGTATTTAATTATTTCTCTTTCTCACTCTTTCTTTCTCTTTCTCAAATTTATTTATACAGTGGTTTTATTTTTGATTTATGATATGGTAGGACACTGTAGCAAGAATATCTTTCTTTGTTTATGGCTTAGCAGGATAAAGGTCACTTTGTGTAAAGAACGTAACCTCCATTTTAAGGTGATTTTTTTTTTTTTTTTGGTATAATACAGTACACCCATCTCTCGTTTTACGTTGGGGTTACATTCTTGAAAATCACCGCTAAATTAAAAAATGCGTCAATTAAACATATTTTTCCCATAAGCATACGGTCAACCCTCGCTTCACGCGGTCCCACTTTACGCGTTTCCACGTTTACGCGGTACCTTGCCGAACACGGAATGCTCACTTTCCGCGGTGTGTGTACCCTTTTACGCAGAGAGCGGTGCGAGCAGGGTGCGCACAAGGTCGCCTAGTCATCAAAACATTACCGAGTTCTTCACCCGCCACCCACCACAGCCGGCCCAAGTCAGTGATAGTGAGGATATGGACTTATATGGACTTTGAGGGGTTTGACAAAGTGGCCCTGCAAGCCTCTGTGGTGGATAGTGATACAATTGATACAAGTGATACAGGTGAGGGCCAATAATCTGCCCTCTGCCTCGGAACCAACCCCCCCCATCCCCGTGTGCCCAGCCATCTTTTCTACTAATGTAAGTGTTAAAAAACCTAATATTATTGATATTTCTCTTAATTATTAATTGTGTGTGCATACCATCATAAAATTAAGAAGTTATTTTTACTACAACGTAGGTATTGTGTCTGAAAAAGTGGAGTTTGGGGGTCGGCCCGGTCTCTATTTCAATTAATCCCATATGTTATGTTGTTCACTTTACGCGGGCTGCCGTGGGTTGAATTGACCGCGTAAAGTGAGGGTTCACTGTACATGTAAATGGTACAGGTTAGAGGAACAGGTTAGGGAAACCATCATATACCATGCAAGGTAGCTCACAATAAATATTCTTTTACCTTACTCATTCATAAAGGAAAACCAGTTAATGAAGAAAAACAATAGTAAATACATCTTACATAACACTTACATTGACAACTGGCAACTTCTGCTTGACAAAGGTGGAGTGGGGGAGGGTTGAGGAGGGAGGCTACAGAGGCGAGGGTACAGGCGAATCGTCGGTGGTTGACGTAACGGTAGGCTGTGGTCTGGAGGTGCTAGATGTTGATGGCAGATGTGTGTTCTTGTCAGATTTCTTAAAATATGAGAGGAATGACTTTTGGATGGGCTTCATTATCTTTTCTCGCAGGGTTTCTTTGTAGCACTGCATAGTTGAAAGTACATTTCTACTCACTTTTGAACAACGATCATTATTTATATCGTCTTCGTCTATAATAGCTAAAGCACTGTCAATTAAAGTGAATACCTCTGTCAACCCCTTTGCTGTTATAGTCCGAATAACCTCAGGCGCCTCTTTCTTCTTTTTTTCTTCTTCTTCTTCCCGCTGTTTTTCTAAGTCGAGCAAATCTTGGGGCGAAAGTTCTTCTTTATGAGAGTCTAATAACTCCTGGACGTCATCAACTCCATCTCTTCAAGACCTACTTTCTTTGCCAAACTCACAATGTTTACTCTGGTTTTAAACAGATCACTTTCAACACTAAAACCTGTACAGTCAACCCTCGCTTTACGCGGTCCCACATTCCGCGTTTCCACGTTTACGCGGTACCCTGCCGAAACAGTAATGCTCACATTCCGCGGTGCGTGTACCCCTTTACGCGGAGAGCGGCTGGCGAGCCGCGCCATTTTTGGATTCAAACCTCCCGCCATCTCTCCCGCCATCCGCCATGTTGTGTAAGCTGCATGAGCAGGGTGCACACAAGGTCGCCCAGTCATCAAAACAATACCGAGTTCTTCACCTGCCACCCACCACCGCAGGTCCAAGTCAGTGATAGTGAGGATATGGACTTATATGGACTTTGAGGGGTTTGACAAAAAGGCCCTGCAAGCCTCTGTGGTGGATAGTGATACAATTGATACAAGTGATACAGGTGAGGGCCAATAATCTGCCCTCTGCCTCGGAACCAACCCCCCATCCCCGTGTGCCCAGCCATCTTTTCTACTAATGTAAGTGTTAAAAAACCTAGTATTATTGATATTTCTCTTAATTATTAATTGTGTGTGCATACCATCATAAAATTAAGAAGTTGTTTTTACTACAACGTAGGTATTGTGTCTGAAAAAGTGGAGCTTGATGGTCGGCCCGGTCTCTATTTCAATTAATCCCATATGTTATGTTGTTCACTTTACGCGTTTCTCGCTTTACGCGGGCCTTCGTGGGTTCAATTGACGGCGTAAAGCGAGGGTTCACTGTACGCACCGTTGTGGGTGCTAGACCAAGCACAGCGGCTATGTCTACAGCACGTTCCCCTTTTTCAAAACGGGCTAGTACATCCATTTTCGTAGCAAGGGTAATGCTCTTATGTTGCCTCTTCACTACAGTAGCACTTGATGGGCGCTTGGAAGCCATTTCGAATGGTTCAGTTTTGGAGCAAAAACACTTAAGCACACACGAATGATGTGAAGTCGTAACACAGACTGGCTTGGCGCTGCTTGGAGATGCTGTGACGTTCTGCGAGTGAGGGCAGCACGCCGATCCGAGAGAACGTAGCACGGACACATGAAAGAGGGTAATGCGCCGTAGAAAGCAGTCTCTGATGACGCAAAATGACGTAGTACAGTATCCGATCACCAGAACATTTTTGGTCTCTAAAGTTTAGCGACGTAGTACCGAAACGACGTTAAGCGAGGACTCACTGTACTTAAAGACTCATGTCTCCATTTATTTACTCAGTGACACAAGTTTCATACAGCTGCTTTATAACTGTGACATGCTTTCACAGCTAGAGTATTACCTAAATATGAAGCTATGGTTAGGATTATGAGCTTATAGATGCTAAATGTTGATTAATGACCCTGAAAACATAGGATTAGACTAATGAATAAAGATTTATGGATCAATTAGTAGCAGAAATATTGGAACATATGTAATCTATGACGGCCATTTTGAAATTCCAAAATGACAGCTATATATGTGTCTGTGCAAATGGCAATAATTTTCTATATATGTGACTTTTTTCATGGATGAAGGGAGGCTCAGGAACGTAACTCCTGTATTTTATCTATTTCTTATGGCAGTGGTTCTCAACCTTTTTCACTCCATTCCCCCCTTGAGGAATTTTCAACATCCTCGTGGCCTCCTTCATTTTTCTCCCAGAACAGACAAACAAACAAGTGATAAAGACTAAAGAATGATAAAGAAGAACAGATAAATAGGATAAGAGTTAGAATGGTAAACACACATTCACATACATAACACGCCCATGCACTCACACATAAAGCACACCTACAGTCATACACAGACATGCACACAGGTAAACATTCACACTCAAGCTAGCAAGCTGAAGTGTACTTCCTGTAAGCAAGAACACACCTCCTTTGACAAGCACTGCCCAACTTGGAAGAATGAAAAGAATAGTGAGTCATACCAATTTAGCACTAAATATGGTAGGATTATATAAGTAAAGAATGAGTATGAACAACAATGGCACCAATAAATAAGGAAATAATTAATAAAGGAAGTGTACAAATATTTCACTCACGTAAAGCAGCGACCACATGAAATATGAAACAAAATAAGTAACACCAATTACTGAGTATATTATGCTTGAGTCAAGCTCAAACAGTACAGTATATGGTTCAGAGACAATACACTCCACTGTTTTCGAGATGGTATCCCAGGCCAGACTGAGATCATTCGGTCCTATCACTGTAACTGGCCGAGTTTTCTCTTTTCAATAATTTACCATCCAGCTATTCTTATATGTTCTTTATCTCTATATACCTTATATTCTTATATAAGTAACTCTTATGCTTCTCTGCTTATGTTTTCCAAGTCAATGTTCTTTCTTTTCATTTCCTTTCATATATATATATATTCTCAGTATCAATGTTCTTACCTTTCGGAAGTATACTTTGTTTTATGTCTATTCTTATACATGGGTTAGTCTGGGGAACCATGTTATTCTTTGTACGACTTCTTATACTTACAAAGGGTAGCTGCCACCACCCAGACTTTTCATTATATAACATAACTCATGGAAAGTTGTTGGGTAGTGTGGTAGATGTCTAGGCACGTGAGTAAGTATTATTTTCTGGGAACCAATGTGTAGAAGGAGTAGAGTGGTGATACTCGTAGTTTACTAATTCAATATTTATTAACAAGTGAGTGGAGAAGCTGCATCTTAAATTCACTCAGGCTAAGCAGAACCGCAATTAACTTATTAAATCATCAAACACTTCAAGAGCTTATTACCTCATTCAACACCTCCAAATACTCATTACTTTATTAGACAATTGGGATATCATTACCTCGATACATGAGATTCCGTACTATTATTCACAAGCCATCACTGGACCCTCAGGTCTTACTTTAACAAGTAACAAATTACCTCTCCACTTCTTGATTAGAGTATGATACTCTCAGGTTATTCTTTCATGGGTACTACAGCTGAATACATAACACACTGGACTAACTCCACAATTATAGTAACATACAATACCTCCTGTTAGTTCGCAAGGAACGACCTGGTACCTTGAACTCTCATTCAGTGGTTCAATACTTAACCTGGGATGACTATATTTCTGCTAGTCATCCCTAAGCATGGATATTAATACGGCTCCATACATATAACCAAGACCAGTAGACAGACCATGATCATATGACGGAGTCAGTGGGCCAGAGTTGTTTACAGGCTCGCTCGCTAGCTCGGAGCGCCTGGCCCGGGAAAGGTTGACTCGTGGCGGTGGGCCGTGGCGTCTGCCAAGGAATCTCGCCCTGGGATTCTAATCTCGCCACCTTAAAGACGTCTTTCGAGAGACATCGTGCCCATAGGCTGCTCCCGAACCTCAGGAGTTTTGCTAACCCCCACAACAGCGTCTGGAGACGTGGAGGAGAAATCACAGAAGGAGTGAATATTTAACTTCACTATACAAAACATACGTCTGGCACCGGTTCAGACGATAGCTAGACCTCTACTTTACTTGGCACTGAAGGTACTATGTTAAAACATGACCACTGATATTCACAAAAAATGACTAAGTTAAACTGTGTTAATATGGCGGCGTGGAACACACGTGAACATACCTGGAGACGTGGAGGAGAAATCACAGGAGTGATTTCCCCTCGCTCGCCTGCATATATACGGGCCTGAGGGCATATTCCTACTAGAAAGATAAATTTCACTAACAATAGACCCTCTATTCACAGTAGTCGTTGGACACCTAGCTGTGACCGTCAGTGTCACAGATCAGGCTAATTTTCTACATCTATATTTATGATTTAATCAGAGATTGAGTTTGTCAGTAAAGAGGTGAATTGAAGTTATATATGCGTTCGCAACTCTATTGACCTGACCGCAAACCACATCCCCGGTCAAACGGCCGTTAAATCTGGGAGAATTTTGAGTTTGACAGGAACTGTTCAGAAGATGAATGACTTTCTTAAATAGACAACTGACACTAACTAAACTATGAACATCAGATTCTCTGATGTCGGGGCGACAAAACAATATAACTTCAGTAGCGATCAGAAACCCATGGATATCCCCACGGACGACCTAAAATACGCCACTCTAACTGGCAAACTCAACACTCGCCTACTTGACACGTCTTACTAACAATAAGGACAGTTGAAGCGTTCAACACCACTCACAATGGATCTTGAATGTTCCAACTGTAAACAGACATATCTAAGTTGACTCAAAACAAAGGTGTTCTCTCTCACATTCAAATTCATTATATAGAGAGGTTGGTTTCAGTAAGTCAGAGAAAATGGGATAACGGAGGACTGAGGCGTCTTGAAGTGATGAGAAAACGGACTCCTCAGATGGAGGACTCAAAATAAAAGCAGAGGTACATGTTTTGTGGGCTATTGAGCGTAATATGAATCATTTGATTTTGGCGTTAACTGACGTGTACGACCGTGGTCATTACATCACCACTTGCAAAGGGATGACACACGGACACGTACTGAACAAGTCAGTTCAGCAGCTCGGTCCAGCGCCTGTCACACAGACAGGGACTGGACCTGTGAAATCTTAAATAATCCGTAAAGATAAAAAAAAATTAGCACCAGAGTATGTTAATATTAAAATTGTATTGTTATGATTAAACAAAATGACAAAAAAAGAACGAAAATTCTCTTCTGGCAAGTCAAAATAAGTAATACAAGTTTTGTTTAATTCAGATTCCCAACATTATTTGGAAACGTACAATTTATAACAGCTCGCCGTGGCTCCCCTAAATTCTTGCCGTGGCTCCCTTGCCCCAGGTTGAGAACCACTGTGTTTTGGGGAAAATTGATCCTCTTCACGTTGTTTTGCTTAACGTCGCGTTTTCAGGAACGTAACCCCGACGTTAAGCAAGGATCCCCTGTATTGTGAAAAAGGAAAAGAAATACGGTAAGTCATCGCTTAACGTTGTGGTTCCTTTCCTGAAAACTGCGATGTTAATGGAATCAAATTTCCCCATAAGAAATAGATGAAATACACTAGTTACGTTCCCCAGCCTCACTTTGCCCCATAAAATACATTGCATATACATGTAGGTAGCTACCAAACAGAGAGGTACAACTGCCTGGGAAGATATTGGAATCATAATGTATTGTCTAATGGTAGACCCTGCTACTATATGGCATCACGAAAATTGTGACCAAGTCCCAGGTTGCTGATGTGAAATTTCTGCCTCCTTTACACACAATTGCAGGGTCTCAATGGTTTCTCTTACTTTGACGACACAACATACTGTACATACAATATATTGTTTCTCACTATTGATTTTTTTCATTTTTTAATTTCTTTATGGTTCTTTATTATTATTATTTTTATTATTATTATTATTATTATTATTATTATTATTATTATTATTGCTATCATTTTTATTTTGTTTTTAATTTTCTATTTTGTATTATAAATTTTATTTACTATAAATTATTGTTTAATTTTTATTTTTGTATTTTTATTATAACTTTAATTTAATATGAATAATTATTATTATTACATTTTCGCCTCCCAGGCCCTGATGTGGGTCAGTGACCTGTGCCTGGGTGGGCTAATCCCTTTAAAAAAAAAAAAAAAAAAAAATCATAAATTCAATGGAATTTTTATATAAAATAGTATATACAGGTTGTACCTCTCTAGTCCAGCAACCTCGGGACCTGACCGGTGCCGGACCATGGAAATTCACCCTTTTCCTGGATAGATAGTGACGTTTGCTTATGCTTGGAAGCACTAGCACCACTTTCTCTGCGTCATGGTCTCTTTGAAGACATATTGAAGGGTTAAATGTCGTATAGTAGCTTCTCAAATTTCTCGAGTTTTTATTTCTTAACGTAGCTTATTGGAACACAAAAAAATAAATAAATAAAAATTTTTACGGCGGAAACTTGAATTTCGACGGGTTTGAACGGCCCGCCAACGTGCAGACGACGTGCATAATCGTGTAAACAGCGTCATTTCTCTCATGTACAAAAGATTCATTATTGTTTATTACTGAATGTCTTTTTTATTGAATTAATGTTTAGGTGTGCAAAATGAGCAATAGAATTCATTAATAATACGTAGAATATTAAAACACACGAGGAAATGACACAGCATTGTTTTCGTTGATTACAAAACCAGTGACTGACTGGTTCTACATATAAAACTGAAGAAAATAAGACCTTGGCTGTAGCTGTAGTAAAATTAATATGGTTGTTTTAAGTAATGTTATTTAATGTTAATAAATGGAACAATAGAAGTAGCTAATGATAATGGTAAAGGAAAAAGAGAGATCGCGTATGTAAGTGCTCCTGCGCACACGTGAAAACATATCGTCATTACTTTACATAAGAATATGAAAGCAACATTTATTTACTGTTCATATATATTTTAATTAATGTTTCTGAATTCGTTTTTATTGAATTAATGTTTGTGTGTGCAAAATTAACAATACAATTTATTAATAATACGTGGAATATTAGAGACGAGACGGCTGCCGGCATTGTTTATGTTAAGGCTTACAAAACCAGTGACTGATTGGTTCTACATATAAAACTGAAGAAAATAAGACCCTGATTTTAGCTGTAGTAAAATTAATGTAAAAAAATTAATATGGTTGTTTGAAGTACCTGTAATGCTATTTAATGTTAATAACCTGAACAATATAAGTAGCTAACCATGTGACATGTGAAAACATATCATTACTCTACATAAGAACATGAAAGCAACACTTATTTACTGCTCATATATATTGAAGGGTTAAATGTTGTACACTGTATAGACAAGCAGAGAGAGACAGAGCAGCCGAACTGCCGGATGTAAACAAACCTTAATTTCCCGCGTTTTTTTTTTTTTAAGGGGATTAGCCCACCCGGGCATAGGTCACTGACCCACATTGGGGCCTGAGGGGCAAAAATTTAATACTCCTGTAATAATAATAATCATTTAGAGAAAAAAAAAAAAAAAACTGCCTATCTACCTATTGGATAAACTAAAATTGTTGCGGACCACGGGAGTTTCCAGACCACAGAATGCCGGACTAGAGATGTACAACCTGTATTATACATCCCAAAAGATAAATAAACAAAATCCTTTGTATTGTACTCATTGATGGGCGGAGGTGGAGCGAGTGTGGTGGATAGTGGAGAGGAGGATGGTGGCGAGTCACTGAGACCCGGAGGGTGACTCCTCCTCCTGCTCTGACTGGGTGAGAGAGGGTGATGTGCCGTACAAAGTAGTCATGACGATGTTATACCGAATTGGCGGGACGTTATCCGAATCATAGGTATCTAAAGAGTAGCGACATTATAACGAAGCAACGTTGTCGGGGTCAACGTTAAACGAGAACTTACTGTAGTTGTGCTAAGGGCAAACACATAAAGGGAATAAACATTTCTTTGCACATAGTTAGCTGGCTGGCTCAGAGGAGGAGCAGGAGGAGGCGAGACATGGGAGGGGGAGCATTTCTAGGGAGTCGACGGGAACTGGTTTACTGGCTGGGAAAATGGGGGGGGGGGGAGAAGGTGAGGTGATATGTTTGACAGTTGATGCCAAGGTCTAGTGCTTATTTATTTATGTCCTTAAGAGTGACTAAGTTTTTCTCTTATAAAATGTAACTGAACTGACATGGCGAATATAATTAAAATTGCTGGAATTCTTTTAAGATAGTGATTAATTTGAATATAAACATGCTATAGCTCGCATTAGACATACAAATTTTATTTCTAATTTAGGAGTTTTAGTACAGGGTACAAAGAGCAAAACTTGTTATCTCATGCAAAGTATATGATGTTTATATTCAAATTATTCGCTGTCTTGCAAGGATTCTAGCAATGTTAATTATATTCTCCAAACTTTAGTCTGTGACATTATATAAGATAAAACTTTAAGCCTAAAACACCAAACCCTGGCTGGGAAGATGGTGGGGGGGGGGGGGGGGAGGAAGTGACAGTGAAATGTTTGACAGTTGGTGCCAGATATTTGTTTATTTATGTCCTTTAGCTTGAGTTTATGTTTTTTGCTTATAAAATGTCACAGAAGTGACCGGAGAGAATATTATTTACATTGCTGGAATTCTTATAAGATAGTGATTAATTTGAATATAAACATGCTATAGTTTGCACTAGACAAAAAGTTTAGTAGTCATATAGTACATTATTTTGAGTACATGTACAGTACAGCTTTGCCCTTAGGACAGTGTACCGTGCCCAGAGAAACATTAGGCGCAAAATTTTAAATATTATGCGCCAGATTGACTCACTCAAAATAGGAAAGATTATCTTTAAATTAAAACATTGTCCTTAATTGTGGGTGTCGCTTTAAATTAATAATCTTAAATTGAATTGCTTTAAATCGACGTTCTTCTGTACAGTATTTTTTGTTGTCCATATTTATTGGTATTATTTTTATTTATTCCTCACATTTACTAGAACTGTATACAGTATAATGTTTTAAGAAAACTATGACTACAGTAGGAAAATCCACCAAAAAATATTTGCCTTAGTACTCCCTGCTAAACTGGGGGTGCATCTTATATGCCGTAAAATACGGTACTGTATCGGTAAATTTTTACATGATATAAGAAATCAACAAGAATACTACAGAAATTATTTTTTTCTCTTTCAGCGAGTGTTTGGTGCAATAGACTTGTTTGGGTTCACAGAGTCTGTAGCGGCAACAAGTGTTTCGAGGCAAGCCACTTCACCTATCATGGACTCAACAGTTGTGGCTACTAATAATAATGCAGTGTCCCAAGATTCATTAGAACTCTCTCAGCCAGATTCTCGACATCCATTGGGACATATATCTCTCAACTCAGGCTTTCACCCTGCTACCTCAGCACACCTTCCTCACATAGACCTTCGCTCATCAACTGATGGAAAGGTGACAAGCACAAATGATCTTAACAGGCAAGATTTAGGACAAAATGGACGCCACATGCAAGCTGCAGATTTGCGATCCAGTGGGCACATCCATGGCTCTCTAGATACATCCACAGAAAGTAGACAGCATGCAACATCATTTAACAATAAAGATTCTTCAGTTATTCATTTCCATGAAAATACAGGGAAAAACATATTACTGTCATCAGACCGCTTATCAGCAAGACGGACAGAAAGTTATAATCAGGGCATTGTAATGTCTGCTAAGCCCCTGCCAAGGAATATTATCTTCCAAGTAAGAGTCCACGGAGTGTACAGTATACAGTATTTTGATTACAGATGAAGGAGTGCATTGTGTCATATCTGCATATAACACACAACTCAGCCTAACCTAATATAATCACCACTCACAGTATTACCTCACACACCACCTGCTGCACCACCATCCAAAGCATAACTGCATACACTACTACTCATAAGACAGTAGCATGCACTACCACTGACAACATAACCTCGTACACAACGTAATGTCTCACAATCTTAAACCACTTGTTAGTTGCCAAGAAAACATACCACCATTACAATTTTGGTAGTGAACTCCATATGTTTTGAACAACATTTATGAAATTCATGTTGATGAATACACTGTGCAGTGATCTGTTAAATGGGGAATACTGTGTGGGAGTTGCCATCATCCTCTTTATGACACAATCCTTACCTAATATGACCTGTGTGGGACATTCACTCAACTTTAAGTGTTACTAAGTGCTGTAAAGTCCAGGTTCATCTGCAATTACACTTACTAATTGACCCAAACCTGCTTGCCTGATACTGGCCTACTAGTTCATGTGTGCCAGCAAATTAGTAAACAATTGTTTTTGCTAAAAGTCTCAGGAGGCAACTTGTTGGATGCAAGTGTTATTATTGACCTGAAATGGCTCAATGAGTTTTGTGAAGGATTGGGATACCCATTAATTCTTAAGTCTTTACTGCATTATCAATCACGGAATGAATCTTTAGGATTCAGTCCCCATTTATCGTATATATGTGTATATCAAGGAAAGACCTCGTTTAATTGTGGGAAATTCTTTAGATGATGTCAGTCTTCAATTTTTACAATCTCAGCTTTCCATAAATCTTGCATATTCTCATTATTCAGAGGTTTTGTAATCTTTTTCCACATAATTACAGATAGTAAAAAAAAATTGATTTACTGTTATCAGCCATGCTTTTTCTAGGTCAAGATAGTTTTGCTAGATGTGACAATCATCAGTCCTGAAGCTAATGTTTCCCATTCATTAAAATGACTTAGCACTTTAATGGCATTCATTGTTTCCAAGGTGCGACTGGGACCTCTTAACCCTCGATGGTCAAGTTCTCTGATGATTGGAGTCACTGCCCAGTTGCCAGAGAAGCTCCACTTACCAAATACAGCTTTTGCTCTTAAACGAAACTCTTGGATAATTTCCGGTGACTCTGTTTTCTACAATGGAGTGAAAGTGAGTACCAGCATTTTTTATGTAGCTTTTTCATGTTTGTTGATTGTTTCCTGTTCTTTCTTAGAAGTATCATCTATCATAGCGGTAGTGAAGGCTTATCCTCCTTATCAGCATGTAGCCTTGTACCTTAATGCAGGTTATCACAAAGCTGTTTCCCCGTTTTTCTTTATTTCACTCTCTGAAATATAGGGGGAGCTTATGGCATACCCAGTACCTGTGGTGTTTTAGTGTCTTCATTGTTTTCATAATAGTTATTGGTGTAAACAGTGGTAAGTTCAACATTTAGATGTACTGGGAGGCTGGAACTATCATCCCCTGATAACTGTTTGTGAAGTAATCGAATATTACAAAAATGTATCTGAAATTTATATAAATACTTTTGGTATAGTAAGTGGAGAAATCATAGGTCAGATATGTTTAGTACAGGAAGTCCTCGCTGTTCATTGCCTCTTTTTTCATTGTTTGAAATTACGTGTACAATATAATTGAATTAATAATTTTTAAAAATAATGAAAGTACAGTATGTGTACAGTTTGTCCAACTGTACAATAACTGGACAATATTTCTAACTGCCTTGCGTACAATGGTTTTTTGTAGTAGTTGTCAAATTTGTTGACTGGTCATTAAATTTTATTGACAAAGAAAATTCTATTGCATCTAATTACTGTATATTGTATTACAATTATTTATAAAATACTTACAAATATCTTCACTTAAAAGGTAAAGAGAATCATCTCAAACCACTGAAACTAATTGTTTTACACAACTTTGCTGAATTGGACATTTTCTTGTTTTTGTTGTTTTGTTATTAGCTTTTTAATTGGTTTTAAAGTGTCTCCCATATCCTTATTATAGCCTCTAAATGTCCAGCAAGTGATAGTGCTACACCATGAAGCAAAGATGCTAATAATTGTAACATGACACTCGAGCAAAAATGGAAAATCACTGCAAAGTTTGAGGCTGGTGAATGTGCAGTGTATATTGCATGTCATTTCTCTATCCAATCTACTGTAGTAAGATCTGTAGTGAGAATGTTACTTCCATGGGTGCAACTTCAGCTACAAGGACAAGGAGCAATGTGATGGAACAAATGGAAAAACCATTATCCATATGGATTGAAGATCAAAATCAGAGAAATATGCCCCTCAGTATGAGAATCATTATGGAGAAGGCAATGAGTTTTCATGGAGTTGTGAAGCGGTAGGAGGGTGAAAGTTCAGCTGAGGGAACTTTTAGTGCAAGCCATGATTGGTTTGACCTCTACAAACATTGCAGGAATTTACACAGCATCAAAATTTCAGGTAAGACAGCAAGTGGACACCAACAGGCAGCAAAGGAATTCTCTGATACCCTCAAAGCCCTAATAGAAAGTGCCGCTTTACATCCACACTTGTTGTTTGGTGTAGATGAAACAGGCAACACCTGCAGCTGAAGAAGAGGAGAGAAACAGTTAATCCCACTCCTTCCTCTCCCCAGTAGCTTTTATCCTACCCAGCCACTGCTGATAACGTTGGAGCAATCAACGGTGGCAACAACAACACATGCACATCAACTCCAAGACCATCACTGCTAAGAATTACATAAGTTTTCTATTTGTCCAACCTACTAAAGCCTCTGACCACAAGGTTCCGAAATGATTTTGCTTTGTAGTGATGATCCCTCGCACCTTGAGGAGCCTAAAACAGTACTGGCAGTGCACGAAATGGAGGGTAATGTGGTGATACAGGGTGTCCTCGCTTAACATCGGGGTTATGTTCCTGAAAATGCAACGTTAAGCGAAACAACATTAAGTGGATCAATTTTCCCCATAGGAAATACAGTCGGCCCTTCATATACGCGGGTTTAGCATACACGGATTGCCTCGCCGGAGGAATATTCTGTACATTTAAGTACAGTGATCCCTCGGTTAACGAGATTTCGGTTAACGATTTACCTTCCATAAGATTCTTAACTTCGGTTAACGAGCAATCCCTCGATTGACGAGTTTTTTACAAGCTGACCTCAACATGTTTTTGCTTGCATTTGGCGGTCCACCAGCTCTAGTATTAGTCCGCCAATACAGTACAGGTTGTACCTCTCTAGTCCGGCAACCTCGGGACCTGACCGGTGCCGGACCATGGAAATTCACCCTTTTCCTGGATAGATAGTGGCTTATGCTTGGAAGCACTAGCACCACATTCTCTGCATCATGGTCTCTTTGAAGACATATTGAAAGGTTAAATGCCGTATAGTAGCTTCTCAAATTTCACGAGTTTTTAATTCTTAACGTATTTTATTGGAACACAAAAAATAAATAAATACAAATTTTGACTGCGTAAACTTGAATTTCGACGGGTTTCAACGGCCCGCCAACGTGCAGACGACGTGCATAATCGTGTAAACAGCGTCATTTCTCTTATGTACAAAAGATTCATTATTGTTTATTACTGAATGTCTTTTTTATTGAATTAATGTTTGTGTGCAAAATGAGCAATACAATTCATTAATAATACGTAGAATATTAAAACACACGAGGAAATTACACAGCATTGTTTTCGTTGATTACAAAACCAGTGACTGACTGGTTCTACATATAAAGCTGAAGAAAATAAGACCTTGGCTGTAGCTGTAGTAAAATAATATGGTTGTTTTAAGTAATGTTATTTAATGTTAATAAATGGAACAATAGAAGTAGCTAACGATAATGGTAAAGAAAAAAGAGAGATCGCATATGTAAGTGCGCATGCGCACACGTGAAAACATATCGTCATTACTTTACATAAGAATATGAAAGCAACACTTATTTACTGTTCATATATATTTTAATTAATGTTTCTGAATTTGTTTTTATTGAATTAATGTTTGCGTGTGCAAAATTAACAATACAATTTATTAATAATACATGGAATATTAGAGGAGACGTGACGGTTGCCGGTATTGTTTATGTTAAAGCTTACAAAACCAGTGACTGATTGGTTCTACATATAAAACTGAGGAAAATAAGACCCTGATTTTAGCTGTAGTAAAATTAATGTAAAAAAATTAATATGGTTGTTTGAAGTACAGTTGGTCCTCACATTAAGCGGTCCCGCAATCCGCGTTTCACCGTTACCGCGGTGCCTTGCCAGAACCTAACATTTTCACATTTCGCGGTCGCGAACGCCATTCCGCGGAGAGTGTCCGGCGCGACGCTATTTTTAGATTTGCCCCACGCGCCACCCGCCCGTCTGCCTGCCTGCCTCTCCCTCCTCCTCCCTCCGCTTGGGCAAGCGGCGCGGTAAGGTTGCGCAGTGTGTGTCTTTGTTGCGTTATCACTGACGTCATATGACGTATCAGACCTGTGATTGGCCATGCATCCCTCCCCCCCCCCCTCTGCTGCTAGCTGTAATTGGCTTAAAGTATTATGACGTGTCCACCCGGGGGAGGGAGGGAGGGAGGAGAGACGACGCTTGACCTAGCCGACGAGATGTTGGAAGAAGAACACGTCATTGAAGAGGAGGAAGAAGGTGCGTCAGTCTCCGAAGAACACAGTTTAAGTCATAGTGATATTAAGTGTGCCATGGAGTTTGCAGAGAAAATTAAGTCCGTCCTTTCCCGCGACAATGACGATGACCGCTATGAAGTCTTCCATAACCGGCTGAATCAGGCTATGGAGCCATACATCACGGTGTATCACGACAACATCAACGCCAGCCGTCAGCAAAGCATAACAGATTTCTTCACCCGCAACCCACCACAGCCAGCCCAAGCCAGTGATAGTGACAGTGAAGTTGACTTTGAGGGATTTGTCAGGGAAGCCCTGACAACTGTAAGTGACAGTGATGATGATTCACCTAGTAATGGTGATTCACCTGAGGGCCAGTAATCTGCCCTCTGCCTCGGAACCAGCCTCCATCCCCGTATGCCGACCCATCTCTTCTACTACCGTAAGTGTTACACAAAATTTTTCGTTTTTTAACCTATTCTTTATTTTTCCTATGTTAACCTTTATCTTTCCTAACCTAACCTCTTCTATATTACTTGTTTTTTCATACCATCATAAAGTTAAGATAAAATTTTTACTACAACATAGTTGTGTGTCGTCAAAAAGTGGAGTTTGGGGATCGGCCTGGACTCCATTTCAATTAATCCCATATGTTATGTTATTCACTTTCCTCGTTCCTCACTTTCCGCGGGACCCTCTGGGTTACATTAACCGCGTAATGTGAGGACCAACTGTACCTGTAATGTTATTTAATGTTAATAAATGGAACAATATAAGTAGCTAACCATTAATGGTAAAAAAAAAAAGTGAGACTGCGTGTATGTAAGTGCGCACATGCGAAAACACATCGTCATTACTCTACATAAGAATATGAAAGCAACACTTATTTACTGCTCATATATATTGAAGGGTTAAATGTTGTACTCTGTATAGACAAGCAGAGAGAGAGAGAGAGCTGCCGGATGTAAACAAACCTTAATTTCCCGCGGCTTTTTTTTTTTTTTTTAGGGGATTAGCCCACCCGGGCATAGGTCACTAACCCACATTGGGGCCTGAGGGGCAAAAATTTAATACTCCTGTAATAATAATAATAATTCAGACAAATAAAAAAAAAAGAAAAAAAGAAAAAGAAAATGAGCTGCTTAACTACCTATTAGACAACTAAAATCGTTCTGGACCACAGAATGCCGGACTAGAGAGGTACAACCTTTAATCGGTTTTAGGGCTTAAATTCCTTACTATTTTAGTAAATATCAAGAAGTTTATACTATTCAATAATTTTAAAAGTTTAATATTAAATTTTTTTTAGTCATTTTGACAATTATTGAACATAATTGAGGGTAAAGAAACTAGTTTCTGGCGTGCCATCCAGCCTGTTAACACACAAACAGGCATTAGTCTCTCTCTTTTCAGTGGAGGTAACATATTGCTTGAGACTCTTCAACTAAGCGCTTTTTTTCTGTGCTTCCAAGCAAATTATTGGTCATTTTGAAATATATTTTACATATTGACAATATATAATGCAGTGCAGTGTTGATTTAAAGAAAATAATCTTCAATTACACCAAGAGAGCTAAAATTTTATGGGTGAAATAGCACCGTGGGGTGACTTCTCTTCCACCCCAATGCCTTCTCTTCTCCCTTCTCCTCCACCCCCATTCTAATTCCCATCATCATCATCATATATTCAGTCACAGTTAAGGTAAAATATACTTGCGATGTAATAATTTAATGAAAATACCTGGTATTCAGAAATACGGTATCGTAGTTTTCTTTTGTTTCAAATTTAATTAACAAAGATTGATGTTTTAAATGTATTGAACAAAAATTTATGTCCAGTATCTATAAATAAACTTTAATAAATGAATACTTTATGTTTTACATCGTCCTGTGCTACCATCCCATGGATTTGGCTACTTTGGGCTTGCTATGATGACGCAAGAGATCTGCCCTGGCAACTGTACCGACACTCACAGCTGGTGGTGCGTTGGTGCCTCGCTTCCATTGTTTACTGGTAGTTACTGGTAAATATTTTTCAACCAAACGAAACTATTACCCGTTTAGAGGTCGACCCCCAATTTTTTGCCAAATAATTTGGTCTTAAAAACTCGAACTACACTCAGGTATATACGGTAAATAAGGACATGGGGGGGCCAGGGTTTTTTTAGGGGGGGGGGGGCAGCAAAAGTACACAGATTTTTAACATTCACGGGTATCTCTGTTACCTAACCCCCGCGTATGTTAAGGGCCGACTGTAGATAAAATACGGTAGTTACGTTCCTGAGCCTCCCTTTGCCCCATGAAAAACTTACATATGCAGGAAATCATTGTCATTTCTATAGAGAATAGTATATAGAACTACAGCACTAAGTTTGTATTGATACTCACCGTTGGGCGGTGGTGGTAGAGCGAGTGTGTGGTGGGTAATGGAGCAAAGGAGGAGGAGGGTGGGAGCGGAGGAAGGTGGTGAGTCACTGAGACTCTGCGGCTGCCTCCTCCTCCTCCTCCTCCTCCTGCTCTGACAGGAGTTCCTCCGCCGTTGGCTGCTCCTCCTCCGTTGATGTTTGCTCCTCCTCCGTTGATGTTTGCTCCTCCTCCCTTGTTGTTTGCTCCTCCTCCCTTGTTGTTTGCTCCTCCTCAGGTGCCAGCCGTTGTGAAGATGCTGCTGCTGCCGTCCTGCGACGAAAAAATGAATCCAGTGTTGACTGCTTGGTGCTACTCATCTTCTCCTTATAGACCTCGGTGTAGCAACCAAGACTGTCATCAATGTTGCGTTGAATCTTTAAGCTACGTTTTCTGTTTGGGTCGTCAACTAGAAGCATTTGCATTGCTTGCTGGAACATGTTGAACTCTTCTGCCATCCTCTTGGTAGTTAGCGTTTGTTGACGTTCTTCTTCGTCATCGTTGTCTGCAACTGGACTGTGTTCTGTAAATTGTTGCCAAGCTGAGGATATCCCTATTCACTGCTGGGACCAAGTCTGTTAATCCCGTAAAACTGTTGACTCACTCGGGCCACAGTTTACGCCACACACCATTCAGGCAACTTTCTGAATCCTCTTCCCATGCCTTGCCAATGTTGTTATTTCCATGAATAATCTTGAAGCCACACCAATATTCTCGAATCATTGGTTTATTTTCTCCTTCTGTAGCCTTGAGCAGCTGGGCCATGGTACGGCGTAAATAATACGCCTTGAATGCAATGATGACACCTTGGTCCATAGGCTGCATTAGTGCTGTCGTGTTGGGAGGCAGGAATACAACTCTTACACTGTCATGCAAGTCGTCGAGATTGGGGGATGAGCTGGAGCATTGTCAAGGATCAGAAGAATTTTGAAGTTAAGGTTCTCCTTGGCATAGTATTCCTTCATTGCAGGGACGGTGTACACGTTTAACCTCTGGCTAAATATGGCGCCGGTTATCCATGCCCCTTTGTTTGCCTTGTAAATGACAGGAAGGTGATCCTTAGAGTAACCTTTCAGGGCCTCTGGGCTGGCAACGTGAGAAATCAGCATAGGCTTCAGATTGAAGTAACTGGCAGCGTTCGCGCCAAGCAGCAGCGTCAAGCGGTTTTTTGCTGCTTTAAAACCTGGCGCTCTTTTCTCCTATTTGGAGATATAGGTCCTCTCAGGCATTCTCTTCCAAAAGAGACCAGTCTCATCCACATTGAAGACTTGCTTTGGTGAGTAGCCTCCTTGCTGGATTATCTGTTTGAATTCTGGCTTAAATCATTGAAACCATCCTTGGCTGGCCGTAAAGGTCTCTTCCTTTTCCCTCTTCTGCCTCTAAATCGTCAAACAGGGATCTGGCTTTATGCTGGATAACCTTAAGGCTCACAGGGGGATTGTGTTGATTCTGGTCCTCCATCCATATTTCCAGCATCTTTTCCACCTTCTCTATCACAGTGCTTCTAGTATGAGTTGTCTCAGTAGCACTCAAGAAGAACCACTTCCAGCACTAACCTTAATCTTGTCAGCTTTGAGACGCACTGTTGTGGGGGTTAGATCAAGCACAGCGGTTATGTCCACAGCACATTCCCTTTTATCAAAACAGGCACGTACATCCATTTTCGTTGCCTTTTCACTACACTAGCATCAGTAGCACTTGAAAGCCATTTCGATTGGATAGAGTACAGTTTTAGAGCAAAAACACTTGCCGGTAAGCACGCACAAATGATGTGAAATCGTAACAGAGACTGGTTTGGCGTCGCTTGGGGACGCTGTGACGTTCCGTGAGTGAGGACAGCGCGGCCAGACATGAGATAGTGATGCGAAGTAGAAAGTAGTCTGTGATGAAAGCAAAAAACGACGTAGTATCTGCATGCGTTCTGGGTATCAAGTTCTATCTACAGGAGGGAACACAAACACCTGTAGAGTTTTCGTAGGTTCTATTTACTGGATAAACGAAGGTAAACAAGGAAGGTGGCGCTCCTTACTCTGTATGGGGGTCAACTAGCCTCTCGGGCGACATGTGGTAAGTGATACATTAGCAGCTTCCATATGTCGCCAGGCACATTAATTAAACATGTGGGACATGGTAAATACATTGCCACACGCTGCTAGCTAGGCTGAATAAATAGTGTATATAAATGGAGCACATACATAATATACATACAGCATACATAATATACATACAGCATACATAATATACATACAGCATACATAATATACATACATAATATACATAATATACATACACCTCCCTCCCCCTATACGCTCATAGCAAAGTCTTGAGCGGACCTTTTCTTTTGGATCCGTTCTGAGCGTCGAGGGACTTGATCACTGGGAAGGGTATGGGACTCAACACTGGTGGCGGGGTCAGCAGAAGGCATTGTTATGGGGCGGAGAAAACGGCGGTTCCTCCACCACACACGACCACTGGGTAACCGCACCTGGTAGTCCCGTGACCTACCGAGACTCATGACTATGCCCACTTTGTCCCAACGTAGGGAGGTCGGGTCCTGAACATGGACTTGGGTGCCGACACTCAACCTGGGGAGACAACGGGCATGGTCGTTGTAGCGGGCGACGATGTCTTGAACACGTTCGGCGGCTCGGCAATCACAATCCTCTGTCTTGGCCTGCCACTCCTTGGAGAAGGATTGAGGGTGAGCAGGGACACAAGAACGAAGGGGGCGTCCATACAAGACCTGGACGGGGGAGCGTCCGGTGTAGTTAGGTGTGTTGCGGAGTTCAAGAAGACCCCGGTCGAAGGCCTCGCAGTCAATATTCCCAGAAGGGGCCACCTTAAGGATGAGGTGCTTCAGGGATTTGACAGCAGCCTCAGCGTGGCCGTTGGACTGCGGGTAATGGGGCGATGACAACACATGCCGGACTCGGACTCCCCATCGGTCAAGGAACACAGCAAAGTCCCGGCTTGTGAACTGAGGCCCTCCGTCGGTTCGCAGGCGTACAGGAACGCCCACGTCACGGAAGTAGTGGCGGAACTTGCTGATGGTGGCGGCAGACGTCGTGTCATTATCGCACTTGATGACAACCGGCCAACCAGAGCGACGGTCGACGATAACAAGGAAGGACTTTCCTGACACAGAGAAAAAGTCGGCCGACACAGACTCAAAGGGGCGGGTGGGGTTGTCGTCACTCATGAAGGGTTCCTGCTGCTGGCTGGGTTGTAATACTTGGCAGGGCTCGCACGCACGGACAACATTGGAGATGTCGGAGTCGATGCCGGGACAGAACACAGTCTGTCGTGCACGTCGTTTGGTGGCCTCAGCTCCACGGTGACTGTCGTGAAGGCGAGCCAAGACGTGGGGACGTGAGGCAGCAGGGACAACTACACGTGCTCCGTACAGAACAAGGTCTCCGTCGCAGTAGAGTTCATAGCGGAGTTTCCAATACGGGAGCAGGGTGTTGTGAAGGTCGTAGCGGTTGCTAGGAAATCCATTCCTCACACACTCGACGAGTCGGATGTAGGAAGAGTCATCTCGGGCCGCTGTTCGACGGTCCTCCATTGCCTTGTCGTCATCTGGTGACAGGTCCGAACGAAGGGATTGGACGGCGTGTAGAGTGACCACAGTCCTGACGGAAAGAACGAGGTCGGCGTCGAGCACATGGTCTTCTGGAGTAGGGCGGCTGACAGGAGAGCGGGATAAGGCATCAGGGATGCAGAGCTCCTTACCAGCACGCCACACTGCTGTGAAGATGTACGCCGAGAGCTTCTCTTTCAGACGCTGGAGGCGAGGGCTCTCAACGGCTTCCAGCGTGTAGTGGTTGAGAATCGGGACAAGCGGGCAATGGTCGGTCACTAGGTGAAAGTGTTGCAGGCCTATGAGGTAAAACCTGCACTTGGACATCGCCCAAACCACAGCCAACAGCTCCAACTCAATAGTGGCGTAGCGCGTCTCGGTGTCAGAGAGGAAACACGAGCCACACTGGATGAGCCGGAACTGCCCTCCACCATGATCCTGCAATAGGACGTATCCCACGCTGTACAAGCGTGAGGCATCTGTCTGCAGAACCGTCGGCAAGGCTGGGTCAAACGTGGCGAGGACAGGTGGACTAGACAGGGCCTGTTTCACTTGCTGGAAGGCCTTGTCGTGGTTGGGGGTCCACAGGAATGTCCTCTTGGGGCTCATCAGGGGGCGAAGTGGTTGGGCAGCTGCGGAGATGTCCGGCGAAAACTCTGCTAACTGGTTGACGAGACCGTTGAAGGACCTCAAGTCGGTGAGGTTAACAGGAGTGGGAAAATCCGTGATGGAGCGGACCTTCTCCGGGTTAGCTGCAATACCATTCCCTGAGTGGGTGTACCCACAAAAGTCCACTGAATAGCTGGCCAGAACAAACTTGTCGGCACCTGTTGAGTACCTCGTAGATACGGCAGAGGTGATCCATGTAATCATCATCGTACACGAGTATGTCGTCGACCACATTCTCGCAGTTTGCCAGACCTTGTAGAGCCATATCACCTCGAAGGCAGAAAGCGTCTCCTGTAGCGGCGAATCTCATGGGGCCACGGCCATAACTAACGTCCATGCGGGGTGATGAAAGTTGTAAGTGGTCGGTCTTCTTCGGCAAGCTCTATCTGCCAGTATCCACACAGGGCATCCATCGTCGTGAAGAAGCGTGTCTTCGGGTTCACACTGCGTATAGCTGCAAAGGGCGTGGGAGAAGGGTGCGCAGGACGAGACACCTGGCTGTTGAGCTTGGGGATGTCAGTGGTGATCCGAACACCACCTTTGGGTTTTGCGACGACTACCTTAGGGTGACACCATGGAGACGGGTCATCGCCGGCTGGTGCAATAATTTCTTGGGCGACCATGGAGTCCAGCTCGTTTTTGACCTCCTCGCGGAAGGCCAGGGGGACCAGTCGAGGGGTGTAGATAGCGAAGGGCTTCGCATTGTCCCTCAGGTGGATCCTCATCGGGGGGCCTACCATCTTCTTGAGAGGCTTGGATTCCAGAGCGGACTTGGTCACCAGAACGTCGCTGAATTCCTTCAGGAAGTACTTCCGAGCATCCGAAGGAGAGGTGTCACTGGCAAGAGGCAGGGGTAGGGCGGCAGCAGGGTAGTTGCTGCTCCCTTTGTGCACCCTGTTGACGTGTTTTACCTTGAGAATAGGTTTGGGGAAGCCCTGGGAGATGATGGCCAACTCTTGACAATGTCTGTAGGACAGCAAAGGAGTCGGGACACCGTTATGCACATCAATCCTGGCTTGACACGACCTGTTGCCAAAGGTTACCTGTGCTTGGAGTGAACCTAGAGCTGGGGCCATCTGTGAACCATCTGCTGTGAAGCGGAGATCCTTGGGTGGCGGTCCTAGATCACTTGGAGAGAGCCCCAAGCATTGCAAATGCTGGGGACCGATGATTGTAGCATCAGCGCCGGTGTCGGGCAACATCTGAAGACGGGATGACACACTGCCGTAGGTCACGATGACACTGATGTACTGGGGAACTTTGGTCCTGGGACGCGAGGGGGAGCACATATTCCTAATATGGCTCGAGCGTTGTCCAGGGTCGTCATGCTTCTGATTGGAAGACTGTGGGCGGCCCTCACTGGTGGAAGGGCGCTGCTGCTTCCGCCGACGCTGTCCCTTGGGTTTGTTGGTAGGGCAACACTTGTCGTAGTGACTCAGACGACCGCACACATTGCACTGGATGCGTTTGACTGGGCACCGTACTGTGAGTGACCAGTGGTTCTTACGGTCACAACTGTTGCAGGTAGACTCAGCAGCTGGACACACCTGTGTTCCGTGCTGCTTACCACAGTTGTTACAAAAGGAACCGGGCGTAGGCGAAGGCGTTGGAGTAGACTTCTTGTCCTTCTTGTACCGGGACACAGCGAGTACAGCTGTAGGGGGAGCTCGGATGGCAGAGGTGGCACACCTGGCAGCCTCATAGGAGCGACATATCAACAACACATCCTTAAGAGAAGAGGAAGAGTCGAGGGAGGTGAGGCGTTGGACAAGCTCCTCGTCCTTAACACCCATCAGGATCACCTGCTTCAACTGGGTCTCCTCGCATTGCTGGTGGTTACCTGGGTATATATCTACTTCTTCCGAGGCTCTCTTGAGTCGTACATAAAAGGCATCAAAAGTCTTGCCCTCCGTCTGTCTGCAGCTAAACAATTCCCTCCTGCGTAGAGCTTCATTCCGCTGCCCTTTGATGTGCCATTGTAGAATATCCAGTACCTCTTCTACAGACAACGAAGAGGTCGGAGGTACCTGCAACATATGTTTCAAGACACGCTGAGTTTCCAAGGACAGGCACATACGCAGCTGAATAAGTTGTTTAGGCTGTGACAAACTCTGGAGATCCACCATTGTAGCATAATCAGTCCACCGTCGCCGCCATTCACGAAAACTCTGGAAATACACATCAGGCTTCAAGATGGGCGGTGTTTGAGCAGCCGCTTTAGGTGGGGCTGGGGGGCATGAAGAAAGCGTTGATGAGGTATCTGAACCAGTCAATACTGAGGCAGTGTTAGAGCCTGGGGCTTGGTTAACAGTGAGGTGAGATATCAAAGCTTCAAACCGTGCACTGTCTTCCAATCTCCGTTGGTGGTCTCTCTCTGCCTCTGCTTGTCTTCTTTTTTCGTCCTCCATAAGTCTGTTAGCTTCATCCTCGCGCCTTTCATCCCTCATGAACTTCATTAAAGCAATTATCTCTGAAGACAATGCTGAATATCGAGGTGAAGGGCTGCGCGATGTGGTGGGAGCTGGAGCGTCCTGTTCAGCCTGGTCATCCATCTCTGCCGAGCTGTCATCCGACTGACTCATCCAGGCGTTGGCTCCCCGACTGCGTAAGGCACGAGACATAATAACTTAATCTGTGTACTGTGTCTCAAATCAGTGTTGACCGGTCAGCCCGTCGTATCGACAAGATCTGAGACAAAAAATTAATTAAATGCACAGATAAGTAGATTATATATATAAAATATATATAAGGGAATGGCCGCAGTCAGTGTGTTCGTACGTGTGTGTGTGTGCACGTTTCGGGCAGTGTCTCGCTGTGAGGGGATGGAGGCGACGACTCAGTCAGTCACCCTATGGGCATGGCGAGAGGAGGATGCACTGAACTTTACTCCTTACAAATGCCCAGAACATGCCTTACACCTTGGGAATCCCTTAGAACAAGGTCATACAGTTATGGCACTAAACACACAATGCACTATACACTTCACAGAAAATCACTGTCACTGACACTGCTCAAAGTTGCTATAAATTCTTCGAGGAGACGGCCATTAGCGGTGGTTGACACAGAACAGGGGTCCATAAGCCGGTCTTGCCACAAACTTTACACTTCACTTGTATAATGGTCCAGTAAAATTACACACTGCGCCATGCATGTGTTTTGGGTATCAAGTTCTATCTACAGGAGCAAATACAAACACCTGTAGAGTTTTTGTAGGTTCTATTTACTGGATAAACGAAGGTACACAAGGAAGGTGGCGCTCCTTACTCTGTATGGGGGTCAACTAGCCTCTCGGGCGACATGTGGTAAGTGATACATTAGCAGCTTCCATATGTCGCCAGGCACATTAATTAAACATGTGGGACATGGTAAATACATTACCACACGCTGCTAGCTAGGCTGAATAAATTGTGTATATAAATGGAGCACATACATAATATACATACAGCATACATAATATACATACATAATATACATACAGCATACATAATATACATACATAATATACATACAGCATACATAATATACATACAGTATCGGATCACTGGGACGTTAAACAAATTTTTGGTCTCTAAAGTTCAGTGACGTATTACCGAAACAACTCTAAGTGAGGACTTACTGTACGCATACCCCCACGTTGCAGTGTGTGAGTACAGAGAACATAATGATCATTATCACACACCACCGTAACAGCTTGATAACTTTTGGAGTAATAATACACCGATGTATATTGTACTTAATATTTATAATAATCAGTAGTGTGAGCTGTGGTTAGAGGGTCCTATTGGTAATATAACCTGTGATAACTGTGGGCTATGGGTAGTTTGACCTTTGGGTAGTGTAACCCATGGCTATTGTGACTTGGGGGTAGTGTGGCATTCGGCTAGCATGACCTGTGGTTAGTGTATCTGTGAGGGGTGTGACCTGTGGGTAGTATGAGCTGTGGTTACTGTGCCTTGTGGTTGTTGTGTGACTTGTGAGTAGTCACTAGTGTGACCTGTGGGTAGTGTCAAGTTGTGGAGTAATTATCATATAAGTTGAGTTTGGTTCTGTAATAGACCTGTTTTGTTCAACTTAAAACATTTCTGGGCCATTTTCTCAGCCGTTACAGCATCTGACCAAAGGGGAACAGTGTCGGGTTAGTTCTTTCAGAGACGCAACAGACCCAATGGCAGTCCCGGTGGGTCAGGTTTGCTATGTAATACATGTATTTTGTATCTGCATATACCCTGGTTTATTCATTAATCATTTGTCTAAGTGTACAAGTAGACAAATTTAGCCAACATAAGGTAGTAAATAATGTTGTTTGGAAGGTATCTTCATATCAAATACTATACAGTTAACCCTCACTTTACGCGGTTAATGTAACCCGGAGGGTCCCGCGTAAAGTGAGAAACGCGTAAAGTGAATAACATAACATATGGGATTAATTGAAATGGAGTCCGGGCCGACCCCCAAACTCCACTTTTTGACGACACACAACTATGTTGTAGTAAAAATTTTATCTTAACTTTATGATGGTATGAAAGAACAAGTAATATAGAAGAGGTTAGGTTAGGAAAAATAAGGGTTAACATAGGAAAAATAAAGGTTAGGTTAGAAAAACTAAAACTTAGGTGGAACACTTACGGTAGTAGAAGAGATGGGTCGGCATACGGGGATGGAGGCTGGTTCCGAGGCAGAGGGCAGATTACTGGCCCTCAGGTGAATCACCATTACTAGGTGAAGCACCATCACTGTCACTTATAGTTGTCAGGGCTTCCCTGACAAATCCCTCAAAGTCATCTTCACTGTCACTATCACTGGCTTGGGCTGGCTGTGGTGGGTTGCGGGCGAAGAACTCGGTTATGCTTTTTTGACAGCTGGTGTTTATGTTGTCGTGATACACCGTGATGTACGGCTCCATAGCCTGCACCAGCTGGGTATGGAAGACTTCATAGCGGGCATCTTCATTGTCACGGGAAAGGAAGGACTTCATTTTCTCTGCACACTCCATGGCACCCTCAATATCACTATGAGTTAAACTGTGTTCTTCGGAGAATGACGCACCTTCTTCCTCCTCTTCACTGACGTGATCTTCTTCCAACATCTCATCGGCAGTCACTTCAGGATCTCTGATCACCTCCAGGATGTCGTCGTTGGTGGTCTCGGAGAAGTTTGGAACTGTAACAGTCTGCACAGCTTCTCTGGCCAGGTCCACTGCTACTGCAACATTCTGAACCTCACCAGTCACAGATTGACTCCTCCTCTCACCTGGTATTCCATGCAACACATGTCTCCATGCGTGACGAATTGTAGCAATAGACAGCTGATCCCATGACTCCACCAAGAAGTCCACAGCTTTCTTGATGTTAAATACTCTCCAGAATTGTTTGAACAGTATTTTTTGCTGTGCCAACTGTTGATCCTCTTCTTCTTCGCTCTTGCTATCGGTGGTGGTGTCACTCAGGTTACGCAACTCTTCCCTGGTGTTGGTGTAGTCGTTCAGGAGTTTGAATTTTTTTGTTGAGAATGCAGCTTTTACATTACAGATTAACTCTTGGTCCATGGGCTGTAATATAGACGTAGTGTTGGGAGGAAGGAAGACCACTTTTACGTTGGGGTGACGATCTAGCAGTAGGGGTGAGTGTCCTGGTGCGTTGTCCAGCAGCAACAAAATATTGAATGGCACATTCTGTCGCTCACAGAATTTCTTTACATCGGGAACAAAACAGCCATCAAACCAGGAGAGGGACAGTGTAGAGAACATCCACGCCTTACGTGCGGTCAGCCAGTGGACATTTAGCTCGGTCATGTCCATGGTTTTGTAGGCGTGCGGCTTGCGTGCTGTGTGGATCACCGATAACTTGAGCTTGCAGGTACCGGAGGCATTGGTGGTAAACAGGACGGTGATGCGTTCCTTCTGCATCTTCCGGCCCCGAATCCTGCTGGCATTCTTTACAACGAAGGACTTGGAAGGTAGCTTTTTCCAGAAAAGACCAGATTCGTCCATGTTAAACACCTGGTCGTCACTGTACTGTCCTTCCTCCATAATCTCACGTAAAAACGGAGGAAATTCCCTAGCCGCAGCACGGTCAGCACTCGCTTCTTCACCACCAATGTTTATATTGGTGATCTTGTTCCGGATCTTAAACCTCTGTAACCACCCAGAGGAAGCATTAAAGGGTTTGTGCTCTGTAATTCCCATCTTTCGTGCCACTGCCATGTTCAGTTCACGTGCGTAGTCCTTAACAGAGTGCGTGTCGACTGCCATGTTCCGTCGCGCCTGACGCACCAAGTACCTCACAAGTAATTTTTCTGTCTTGAGAAGCACCTGGTTGTGAGAATACTTGATCATAGAAGCACCTGTAGACTTTATGATCTTCATGTGCTCCTTTATCTTGGCTGCATCCTTCTTTATTGTTCGAATCGTAGATTCATTCACACCATGCTGGCGCGCCAAATCAACCTGCCTTGTTCCTTTCTCCAACTCTTGGATGATGGTATACTTCACCTTGTAGCTTATGGAACGTCGTATCTTCTTTGGCTTAGTGCCGCTGGGTCCAGGTAAGGAAAGGTTTCTCTCTGGGGGTGGTGGTCCGGCGGAAGCCATTTTACGGAACAATGGATGCACGTTTACACGGTGTGGCCTTGAGGGATGAAACGTCGTCTTTCCTCCCTCCCCCGGGTGGACACGTCATAATACTTTAAGCCAATTACAGCTAGCAGCAGAGGGGGATAGGGATGCATGGCCAATCACAGTCCGATACGTCATATGACGTTAGTGGTAACGCAACAATGACACACACTGCGCAACCTTGAGTAAATAACCTTTTGATACAGCTTATACTTTTATTTTCAAGTCATTTTACAAATTTCATACAGTATTGTATTGTTCTCTGTTACTGAAGATGTTATAATAATCATGATGAACCATAAACCATAAGAGGCCAATCATATGAGAATATAATATTGAATCAATAAATAAATAAACCTGACGAATACGGCAACACCTGATCAGCCCCAGCCTTCATACATACTCTAGTGTCTTAGTTCGCAGTAGGACTATAGCAACGTGCTCTGGGAGAAGGCACTGAGGCTTTATGACCAGTTTAAATCTGAGGTTCCTGAGGGCAAAGCATCCACCAGCTCTGAGAAGAATATTTTAGCCAGTGCAGGTGGGCTCAACGGTTTCAGGAAGTGTTTCAACCTGAAAAATATTAGAATCACTGACGAATCGGCATAGGTGGACGAGGCAGCTGCACGGGTGTTCCCAGACGAATTCAGGAAATTGATTGAGGAAAATGGATATCATCCAGAGTAGGTCTTCAACACTGACGAAACAGGTTTATTTTGGAAGAAAATGCCAACCAGAACCTACATTTCTAAGTCTGAGAAGCAGGCCCCCGGGTTCAAGGCTGCGAAGGACCGCGTCATAGTCCTGCTATGTAGCCATGCAGTAGGGCATATGATAAAGCCTGGCATGATTTATAGGTCTGCTAACCCTCGTGCTCTTAAGGGAAATAATAGAATCTCCTCCCAGTCTACTGGCAGTCAAACAAGAAAGCCTGGCTGACAGCAATGCTTTTTCCTTAAGTGGTTCCATAAATGTTTTATCCCCAAGATAAAGAGCTACTTAGAAAAGCTGGGCCTGCCTTTTACGGTGTTCCTTGTTGTTGACAACGCACCAGGCCACCCGAATGCCTTAAAATTCGCACACAATGATGGCGAGGTGGTGTTCCTTCCACCCAACATCACCTCCATCCTCCAGCCTCTTGACCAGGGTGTGATTCAGTGCTTTAAGGCAGCGCACACACGCCTCACCTTCGTCCGCATTCGCAACGCCATGGAAGGTGGCACTAACAACAGTGTTATGTCATCCTGGAAGGCATTCAGTGTGTGTGTGTGTGTGTGTGTTTTTTTTTTTTTTCCTTCTATGGGAATTATTATTGGGATACTTTATGCCTGGGTTGTGGTAACAGTGGTTCATCCAGCATATTTGGGAATATCAGCAGCCTTGCCTGGTACATCGCAATCCCAACCTATCATATTGCCCAAAGCACATGTGGGGCCTGGTGGCTGGGCACACCTCGGGAATGATGAACATAAAAAAAACAAAATACTGTACATTCTATTTAAGAGGCTTTTTTTTCTTTTTCTTTTTTTTTTTCCCGGGATTGGCCCACCCGGGCACAGGTCACTGACCCACATCGGGGCCTGGGGGGGCGTAAATGTAATAATAGTAATAATTCATTGTAAATAAAATTTATAATAAAAATACAAAATTAAAAATTAAATAATTATTCATACTAAATAAAATTTACAATGAAAAATTTAAAATTAAGAAAAAATAATAAAATAATACTAATAACAATACTAATAATAATAATAAAGAAATGCAGGAAAAAATCAATAGTGTTGTGTTGTCAAAGAAAGAGAAACAATTGAGACCGTGCAATTGTGTGCAAATGAGGCAGAAAGTCAGATCAGCAACCTGGGACTTGGTCACAATTGTCGTGATGACATATGGCAGCAGGGTCTACCATTAGACAACACATTAAGCTTCCAATATCATCCCAGGTGGTAGTACCTCCCTGTTTGATAGCTGCCGACTACAGTAAAACCTCAAAAAATCGGACTGCAATATATCAGAATTCACTTTTTTCGGACCCTGAGATGCTCTGGTCACCAGAAATACAAAAAAAAATTTTTTTTTTAAGATTTGGGGAAGATTAATTTAAAAAATCTCATGAAATGAACAACACTTATTGGTCTAATCTGATTTGCTTTAGTTCTACTGAGAACTAAGACACTTGAGTATGTATCGTATATCTCGGCTTATAAGACGGAATTTGAACATTAAAAAAATCTGCCCAAAGTTAGGGGGTCGTCTAAACCACCAAGTATAAAATTCTTACCTCTTAAATATTGTGGTTTAGTTTGTCAAGAGTGGTGATGGAAACATCGTAAGCCACTCACAAGGTCTTACCACTAATTATTTTATACTGAAACTTATGTTTGACAAGCTGGATTCAAATTAAGATTACCGGTGTATTAAAATAATAAAAATGTATTATAAACCTGTCTAACATACCGTAAAAGAGAATTATACCCCTGTAATAAACACAGCTTTCATCACACACCCCTCCCCACGCCCCCCCCCCCCCCCCCCCCATTTGCCAGTGAGGAGACAAGAAAGGGAAAGTGACCGCGAGATTGGGCTATTTTTAGCCGTGGAGGTGGTCAGTAATGCATATCGGTATATTTACCGATAATAATACTTAAAATTTATATTTTTACAAGAAATATTCAGTAAATGACTGCATTAATTCTTGAAACTACTGACAGTTAAATACAGACGCTTAACTGACGTCACTAGTGTTTACACTACACCAGCTGGTAACATTTGATGCCATTACTTGAAGTGAATTGGCCTTATTTAAAGTAACTAACCATAAATAAATACAAAAAGTAAAAAAAAGATCAAAAGTGAGAAATAACATACTGTATGTATGTTGTGTTGTCAAAGTTAGAGGAACAATTCAAACTGCAATTGTGTGTAAATGAGGCAGAAAGTCAGGTCAGCGCTGAACCTGGGACTTGGTCACAATTTTCGTGCTGCCATATGGCAGCAGGGTCTACCATTAGACAACACATTATGCTTCCAATATCTTCCCAGGCGGTAGTATCTACCTGTTTGGTAGCTGCCTACTACCTACACAATTTCTAGTAATATTACTTTGATACATGATAAATTAGACAATGAAAATAAACATCAAATTTAATTACAGTTGGCCCTCATATTACGCGGTTAATGTAACCCGGAGGGTACCGCGGAAAGTGAGAAACGCGTAAAGTGAATAACATAACTTATGGGATTAATTGAAATGGAGTCCGGGCCGATCCCCAAACTCCACTTTTTGACGACACACAACTATGTTGTAGTAAAAATATTATCTTAACTTTATGATGGCATGCACACACAATTAATAATTAAGAGAAATATCAATAATATTAGGTTTTTTAACACTTACATTAGTAGAAAAGATGGCTGGGCACACGGGGATGGGCGGTTGGTTCCGAGGCAGAGGGCAGATTATTGGCCCTGTATCAATTGTATCACTATCCACCACAGAGGCTTGCAGGGCCTCTTTGTCAAACCCCCCAAAGTTCATATAAGTCCATATCCTCACTATAATTATCACTATCACTGACTTGGGCCGGCTGTAGTGGGTGGCGGGTGAAGAACTCGGTAATGTTTTGATGACTGGGCGACCTTGTGCGCACCATTTTCGCGCCTCTTACACAACATGGCGGATGGCGGGAGGTTTGGATCCAAAAATGGCGCGGCTTGCCAGCCGCTCTCCGCGTAATGGGGTTCACGACCGCGGAATGTGAAAATGTTAGGTTCTGGCAAGGCACCGCGTTAACGGTGAAACGCGGATTGTGGGACTGCGTAATAGGAGGACCAACTGTACCAAGACGCTTCCCATTGGCAGCTGTAAGAAGAGGGGGAGATGGGCTATTTTTATCCGGTCTTTGTGTCTGAAGTGGCCAGTAATACCATATATTTACGGTATCTCCTATAAATAATTAATTTGAAATTTATTTTTTACATAGAATATTCAGTAAATGACTTTTAAATAAATAAACAAATAATTCGGTAAATCTATTTCAAGTAAATAGAAAATAAGCAAAGAAATGTTATTTACCACCACCCCTTCCCTCTGGCTCAGAGTGAGATGGAGGGGAGATAAAGAAGGCTATTTATAGCCCGTCTTTGTGTCTGAAGTGACCAGTACTCTAATGCACCATAAATAATTATTTAACATTTATTTTTTGTACATATACAGGTTGTACCTCTTAGTCCGGCATTCTGTGGTCCGGAAACTCCCGTGGTCCGGAACGATTTTAGTTTGTCCAATAGGTAGATAGGCAGCTTCTTTTTTTTCTTTTTTTTTATCTGAATTATTATTATTATTACAGGAGTATTAAATTTTTGCCCCTCAGGCCCTAATGTGGGTCAGTGACCTATTCCCGTGTGGGCTAATCCCCTTAAAAAAAAAAAAAAAGCCGCGGGAAATTAAGGTTTGTTTACATCCGGCAGTTCGGTCTCTCTCTCTCTCTCTCTCTCTCTCTCTCTCTCTCTCTCTCTCTCTCTCTCTCTCTCTCTCTCTCTCTGTGCTTGCCTATACAGAGTACAACATTTAACCCTTCAATATATATGAGCAGTAAATAAGTGTTGCTTTCATATTCTTATGTAGAGTAATGACGATATATTTTCACATGTGCGCACTTACATACGAGCAGTCTCACTTTTTTTTTTTACCATTAATAGTTAGCTACTTATATTGTTCCATTTACAGTGGGGTATGCTATAACGAACGGATCCTACTACGAATATTCCTATAACGAATGGTTTTACCTATAAAATTGAGAATGCTGTAACGAACGAAACTCCTACAACGAACATTATTTAAAAAGAAAAAAAAATTTATTTTTTTTTATTTTTTTCTAATTTATTGTTTTTTTATTACAAATATTAATGATAATCTTTATTTCAGGGGTTTAGATGCATATTTATGCACTTTTTTACAATTTTTACAATTTTATATTATATTTTTCAGTGTTAAGTGGTTGTATTTGGGGGCCTGGAACGGATTAATCCTATTACGAACGAATGCTATAAAGCACAAGGTTCTAGAACCAATTAGATTCGTTATAGCATACCCCACTGTATTAACATTAAATAACATTACAGGTACTTCAAGCAACCCTATTCATTTTTTTACATTAATTTTACTACAGCTAAACTCAGGGTCTTATTTTCTTCAGTTTTATATGTAGAACCAATCAGTCACTGGTTTTGTAAGCTTTAACATAAACAATGCCGGCAGCCGTCTCGTCTCCTCTAATATTCCACGTATTATTAATAAATTGTATTGTTAATTTTGCACACACGTACATTAATTCAATAAAAACAAATTCAGAAACATTAATTAAAATATATATGAACAGTAAATAAGTGTTGCTTTCATATTCTTATGTAAAGTAATGATATGTTTTCACGTGTGCGCATGCGCACTTACATATGCGATCTCTCTTTTTTCTTTACCATTATCGTTAGCGTACAGCTTGGCGTCGGTCACTGAGGAAGTCTGTAAGCCATGGTATAAGACTTCTCCGAAGCCCGAGGTCAATAGCTTTGTTGATGATTATATTGTGGTCGACTAGGTCGAACGCTTTAGTGAAATCAATGAAGGCGACATCTACAGACGTTTTTCGTTTCTCGAGATGGCGGTATATATAATCGAGAAAGCTGACAAGACAGTGAGTGGTGGAGGAAGTTTTCATGTTGCCAAATTGCTGAGGGTCTACGACTCCTGCAATATCAGCATAAGCCCAGTCGAACACAAAACTTTCACAGATTAGGCTGGGTATTGGTGTGATTGCAATAGGTCGTAGCTGATTTAAGGATTGTGGGCTGGTTGACTTGGGCACTGGTGATACATAAGAGGTCTTCCAGTCAGCTGGGCATGTGGCTTGACTGAGAGAAGCATTGATGATGGAGCATAGGGGTTTAGCAAGCTCCGGGGAGAACTCCTTGAAGAGTTTCATTGGTAAGTCAGTGGGGGTGGTAGAGCGTTTTAATTTTAGTTTGTCCAGGCGTTTTGCTACTTCAAATTCTTCTACTAAGTCAGTGGGAAGGGGGGCTGGTAGGTAAGCAGGGAGAGTGGTTGTGTCAAGCCGGTGGAGCGTCTGGCATATAGTAGCGAAATGGTTATTTATTTGTTCAGCTGCGTCAACATTAGTGAGATGGCTAAGGAAGGGGAGGGGGTGTGTCTTATTGTTTAGTCCACAGAGTTCTTTAAGCTTACCATACCATTGACTGATGTTGGTCTGCTTCAGGTGTTGTAATTTGGTTGGGTAGTGGGACTTCTTTGCAGTGCGTATTTCGCGGATGACTCGGTTGCGAAGGGACCTGTAGCGGATGTGGTCATTGAGATGAAAGGCTCTGTCTCTCTGTTGCATAAGTCTTTTGATCCGAGGTGTGATCCAGGGCAAGTCAGCTGGGTGAGATCTGACGGACTTCTCGGGGAAGAAGTGGTGGTGAGCTTCCGTGGTGGTGTTGGTATAATTTATGCATTTGGTTTCCACGTCATCCACGCTAAGTACTTCAGTCCAGGGATGGTGAACTATCCACTGCCCGAAGAGGCGCACTGCAGAGTCAGTAATCGGCCTGTAGGTCTTGATGTAGGGTCTCTGTACTTGAGTGGGAGTGGCAGCTGGGGACCAGAGCAATGATAAGTGTGTGCTACACCCGATAGGAGGCATTGGTTGAGGTGGTTGGTACTGGTCCGCTAAGTCAGTTAAGATAAGGTCAAGGGTGTTTTGACCGTGTGTGGGGAAGGTCACAACTTGTGATAGTGATAGCTGGTCCTGGATATCAGTGGTGTCAATTTCATTAAAATCCCCACATAATACTAACTTGGCACATGGGTACCTAACTCTGAGGTGGTCTGAGGTGGTGATGAGATGATTGATAAGAGTGTCTCTGGTGGGTGACCGAGGCGGCTGGTATGCCACACAGATTATGATGGAAGCAGTGTTGCGCGGGTGGGCCCGTAGCACGACACGTACCCATAATGCTTCCACATCTGCTGGGACTTGAACATCCAGGCGTGACGGGCGTAGGTCATCTTGACAGAAGATGGCAACGCCCCCTCCGCGTCTATGTGAACGAAGGTGATGAAAGAGTTGATATCCCTCAATATGACACGTTTCAGGCACAATTTGCCAAGCCTCACATATGGCAACGACGCTCGCGGCGGCTGACCTGACTGTAGTTGCCAGCTCGTCGAACTTGTTAGCTAGGGAAGTGACGTTGGATAGCAGTAAAGACGGGAGATCATACCATATCCGTGGAACTTCAGTGTGGTGGTATGGTCTGTCAGGGGTGGGTTTCTCCGGTTTCCTAGTCGAGGTTGCAGTTCTAATGGGCTTATGTGTATGACGGCCTTGTCTACGGCTCCGCGCGTGGAATATGTTCAGTGACTTGAGTCGCGCGATAACACTGCCATCAGGATAACCATTCCCACGCTTTAGATGGTACAGAGTGCGTCGGGAGTAAGTGATTGGTGGCCATCTGTTGAAATCTGTTGTGGGCGGACGGAAGTGTTCGTCACTGACGGCACTTTGAGGGCCACTGACACTGGTAGACATCTGTTAATATTTGTCAGTCGTAAAGACCGTGGGTCTTTGTCCCTGGTGCTTGGGGTCCCCGACACAGTTATCACGATATATGTAAACACCGCGGTGGTCCTTGTCACTGGCACTTTAAAGGTGACCGATAAAGTGCCCACTGTCTGACTTTTCCTTGTGTGTGTGTGTGTGTGTGTGCGTGCGTGCGTGCGTGCGTGCGTGCCATACAAATATATTATAATGGGAAAATAGTCTCACAAATAATCATAAAAAAAATTTATTAAAAATGTGAGTCTTCCCTCAAGTCCGTGCTTTAATAAATAAAGCACGGATTTGAGGGAAGACTCACATTTTTAATGAAAAAAATTCTGATTATTTGTGAGAGTATTTCCTTATTATTATTTATTTTTAGTGTGTGTGTGTGTGTGCGTGTGTGTGTGTGCGTGCGTGCGTGCGTGCGTGCGTGTGTGTGTGTGCGTGCGTGCGTGCGTATATGACACATATCGTTAATGCGAGTTTGTTTACATCACAAATAGGGAAGTGGTCTTTAATACAGTATATCAGCATCGTTAACTCAAATTATTGTAGATTGGGATATCGTAAATGGATGTTTACCTGTATTGGTTACACAGTGCACAGTCAGAAGTACCAACTTTGCAAAATTAATATGGCCTCAGTCAGTGATCATTCCAAAGGCCATTAGACTTAGGTGCAGAACATTTTTTTGTTGACTGTACTGTACACTGGAGGCCCAAAGTTGCGTGTCAGTTAGTATCCTGAAAGTTTTCGTTGGGAGATGTGACAACACTGCAATGTGGAAGGAAAAAACGTCACTCTCTAACACACACACACACTCACGCACACACACACGCACGCACTCACGCACGCACACACACACACACACACACACACACACACACACACACACACACACACACACACCCATCTCGTCTCTGTTTTGCTGCCTCCACACACTTTCTAATCACTTGTCTAACTGTTGTTATGTGACTTTGTTAGACCAGTATATACAATAATCACTATTTTATGCAGTACACTGTACCATGCACTCAATACACTTCCAGAGTGTGGTGCTCCCGGAAACAAAGATCAACACACAACGGTACATCAGACTCCAGGCAACAGTACTTTGTGTCTTCTTCTGTCGTCACTGGGTGCGGTAGCAGACATGGCACCTCCTGAGTATTTTTCTTCTTGGCACCATGTGCAAGTTGAATGGTGCGAGGATAGTGGCCGTCAGGGACAATTGGGCAGGTTCATCAGGGAGATGTCTTATATGGGCATCCGTCCTCTTCTCCACATACTCCTGCAAGAGCTTACGCACTACCTCGTGGGCAAAGTCATGGAAGATTATCTTCTTCTAGGTGACAGACATGTAGAGGATGTAAACATTTAGGCATGTAAAGTTGAGCAAATGGAAGAATAGCTTCTTATGCAACTTCATCGTCTTCCTCGCAGACTCCATGGTAGATATTATACTCTTAAGACTTGTCAACAAGGTGCATGTTGGTGTTGTAGTCAACCACAGAGTTGGGCTTTAAGATACTCTCCCTTGTGTATGTGGATCAGCATTCTGGAAGAGGACCAGGTTGTCATGATGGATGGTGGGGCGAGAAGGGCCACCTTCCACTCTTCCCTCCACATGACAGGAAAGACATGCTTGGCGTGGTAGTGGAGGACTTGTCCTCGTCGCGACAGAGTTGTAATGTGTGGTATATTCTGCTACCTTCTTCTCACAGTGTCACGTCCTCCAGTGTTCTGTAATTAGAGGTACTCAAACAAGGTGGGGCTGGTTTATCAATTGTCAACATCGAGGATGTGTACATTGCCCAGATAAGGTTCTAGGAGAGTAGTAACTATGGATTTGGACAACCCCATTGCAGCATCAGTCACAGGGTTAATGGAGGAACTAGTATAGAGGATCATGTCAAGGACAAAGTCAGTCTTGCGATCACAGAGGATGAATAATTTCAAGCCGAAGAGCTGTATTAGCGGAAGGAGATATTGCCCCTCCACAGCATAAGACTCTCATCGATGACCAGCCTCTGATATGGCTTGAATATGTGCTTAAACTTCCTCCTGAAAAGATTAAAGACTGCCCTGATCATCTTCATCTTGTCTGACATGCCTTGGATGTGTGCTCGAAGGTTGTCATTGAAGTGGAGGGCCCTCAGAATGTTTGTGAAGTGGTTGACAGTCATGATCCTGCAGAACATCAGCATGGACAGAAGTGGGTCTATTGTCTAGTAATCTCCTTATCTCCTCTTATGAACAAACTCCATGCACATCATGAGAATGAGGAAGAAGATCAACTTAGGTGGTGTGAGGTCAGACTACTGGTGCACTTTTGATTGGGGTAGCAGGACACATCCTCCTTGCATAAAGTATAAAAACTTGTTGGACTCCTCTGCAATCTCTCCTTGGATAGTGTCATTCCAGAAGTACTTAAAAAGTCACTGACATGTACTTTGCTGTTTGCCCTGACGGCGGATGTTTCTTGGACTCCTGACATTGCCGAGTCGAAGGGAAGCTCCTCATTCTCCCATTCCCATTTATCGTCATCCTGTCCTGTAGCATCATCCTCTCCAACAGTATCGTCATCTTCCCGAGTGTTATGTTCAGGCAGGGCAGGGCCAGAAGTAGAAAGTGAGGGAGCTGTGGTGGAGGCAGGCAAGCATGGCTGGTCATCAGGGGAGCGAGATGTAGAAATTGGAGAGGGGGATGGGGGCCTTGACAAAGAAAGGAGTGGCGGATTTGATGAGGAGCCTCATGATATGCCCTCATCTTCAGCTCACTCCTTTGTTTCTTTCTGGGGCCTATGGTTAGTGGTGTCTTGGAGGAGACAGTCAATCCCCCCTGAAGTCTTCAAAATCATCTTCAGAGCAGTGAGAGGGACCAGGCTGTGGAGAAGTAGAGCGAGAGGCAGGACAAGAGATTGGGGTGGCAGAGGGAGGCAAGAGGACAACACATGTCTCCTCCTCTTCAAACTCTTCCTCCACTTCACTCACTTGGCTTGCCATGTAATCTGGGGCATCCAGATTGTCATTAAAACTGAGATCACTGTTTTAATTAATCAATTTGTCCACAATATTGTCCAACTTGGTTGCTATCTCTTCAATGGAGAGTTACCTGGAGCAATGGGGAGGTCATGTGCTCACTCATGATAACACCATAAGACTAAAGGACAGTTAGGAGGGTGTGGGTCGGCTCCCGTGAATCTATTTATAGCCACGAGTTTCCAAGTCATACAAGATGAGATATTCTACAGATCTGAATCCATAGGAGCCCTTAGCAAAGCCTTGAGAAACCTAGCTAAATGTGACAAGCTACATCAACGACCAATTAGCGGGATGGGATGATGTAATATGCGTCAGTGACCAAATACAGTACAGTAAGTCCCCAAGTTACGTACATAATGGGGACCAAAAGGTTGTACTTAACTCGAAATGTACGTAACTCGATAATTTCCGCGAGTTTCTTTGGAAAATCCTATGCTGTTTTCCAATCAGCACTCGCCGCCTCACCAGTCACTCGAACATTATGCAGCTTATTTCGCACCTTGAATCGGTTAAACCACCCATTGCTAGCATTGAATGTCACAGTATCATCAGGGTGATCTTTCTTTAGGTCGTTGAAAAGACTTAGGGCTTTCTCCTGAATCATACTGAGACACAGAGGCTTGCGTTTTTGTGTGCAGTCCTCGATCCACAGCGCAAGATATTTTTCCATTTCTTCCAGAACCTTCCCTCTTCTTTTAGTTATAATCGTAGATTGCATTGGCACTGCAGATTTCACATGTTCCTTGATCTTTTCTTTGCCCTTATCAATTGTATTAACAGTTGACCGACTCAGGTTAAATTTGCGGGCAACATTGGTCAACTTTTCACCACTTTCAAGCAGTTTTATTATGTCCATTTTTACCTCTAGTGAGATTGCTTGACGTTTCGTAGCACTCGCACTGGCTTCACCACTCTTACGCTTTACACCAGTCATTGCACACAGAGTAAAGTGTACAAAATAGGGCAGAAATTCACAGGAGAAGTACTGTATGCACAATGACCACACTTGTTGTTTTGGTGCATCTAGCGTGTCGTCTGCATGGTCAGTGATAGTGGCGGCGCGGTGCGGCTGGCTCGCCCGCCAAATTTAAAAATTGCTCGCCCTTGTAAGACAATATTTTTGCAATTAAAGACTTCAGAAACGATGTACGTATCGGCCGTTTGTACGTAATTCGGATGTACGTAATTCGGGGACGAACTGTACAGGTTAATGCATCATTATTGTAATAATGTCCCATCTCGGAATAGACACATAACTGACAGAATTCCCCATCTCAAATATCTTTACTAGATGTAAAATGGAGTGTGGTATCAAACGAGAAGATACATTTAGATAAATATATCTTAAATACTCGTATACCGGTAAGTTTTGAAGATTGAATGGTGAGACTCTATAGACTCATAAAACATAATTGCAGGATCAAAACTTCATTTATCTCTTTCCTTGGTGTTCTAAGTGGCAGTTAATAGATAATTAATATCAGTACTTTTTTTTTTACGGGAATTAGCCCACCCGGGCACAGGTCAAACGACCCACAACGGGGCCTGGGGGGGGGGGGATAAGAACAGAAAGAAATTGAAAATAGAGAAGAAGACGGTTATACTGTGTTAATCTACACCACGAAGGATATTTATTAACCTTAAGAAGATTACCAGGTAGTTATTTATATTATCTTCTCGAAAACAAAGGTTGACTCATACACGAGATATTCAGTGGGGCCTTATTTTATGTGGGTCTCGCTTGCGCGGTTATTACTTACTCGATTGGTTGAAATGTATCCATAGTTGTAGCCTGCATGGAAAGTCATGGGTAGTAGTATAGCATTAATTTCGTGATCATTTGCTTATTTAGGTTAATTCAACAAAAGGGGTCTCGCAGTCACTCGAATTACCGAAAAATCAAGTGCTTGAGAGATGGTGAATGCTGGCAACATTGTTAGGGAGAGCAGGAATGATCGATCAGTTGATATTGCTCTGTACTGTAAATAAGAAACCACAATAGCTATTCTGGGATTGAGTTGGATTTTTTGGGAAAATTCTTTATTTTTTCAGTACAGTATGTTTTATTAACCTGGTACCAAATGAACCTAAATAATATGGGAATTATTGTGAAATTGCATACTGTTGCCATAAAGGGATCAATGGGCATACCTCAATAACCAACACATTTAGGGACCATCAGTAGTTAGTGAATCGCCAGTTATCGAAGCAATTAATCCCGTAAGAATATAACAAATTCAAGGGGTTAGGAACTGGCCACCCCCCAAAAACTCCCATCTACCCTTGATATATCTGTGCTGTGCAAGCTGTCAAGCAAGAAAATAAAGCAGACATATAAAGCAAGCATAATAAGCATTAAATGAGCAATGTAAAGCATAATTTGAGACTGTTATATACCATTCTTATTACACATTATCACATCACATCAAGCAGGGCAGTACAAGAGGAACTATCACTGGGGTCATTTAGGCATGATTATATAAGACGTGAAGTCGGAAATAGCGAAAAATTGCAAAGTTGGAGACACGTGGTAAATGTAAAAAGTGCAGACAAGCGGGAATGGGTCAGAGGCAACATGCAGAGCCCTCTTGTGGCAAGAATTCACAGCGTGCCACCACCGCCAAATTCAAAATATTCTGCTGCTCGTCTCCCAATCAACGTCTCGTGGGTATTTCCCCTATAGGTAATCGTCAGTTATGCGAATTGGTGGTTAACCACCTATGCCCCTGTTGACATTCCGGAATGTCCATCTAGGGAGCCCTGGTTGACGTTCCGGAACGCTCGCCTTTTCGTGCCATTGTTTGAAAGCCCAGCGCAAGTTATAAGGTTCAAGCTTGACTATTTGGTGGTCACGCCACACACAGGGAAGCGTGGATGGGTTCCGTGCGGAGAGCTGTCTCTCAACATCTCACGCTAAAAGTAGTGTAAACAGTCATGCGCCGGTTAACGTCCTAGATACGTTCTTGGAAACGTGACGTTAACCGAAATGGACGGTGTCCGATCATCACATAAACTTTGTATTTATACTTACGTGTATGTGGAATACTATATACGTACATATACACTTTTACTCTTAAATCACTACTGTAATGTGATACAGGTGATTAATTTTTATCTCTTGTGCAAAATACATGACATTTATATTAAAATTATTCACTGTTTTACAAGGATTCCAGCAACGCCGGGCAGATGGGGGAGAGAGAGAGGGTGGGAACGAGTGAGGGGGCGTGGGGGAGGGGAGGTAGTACATTTGACAGTTGGCACAGGCCCAGGTCTAACGCGTGTATATTTATCAGTTCTTAAGTGACTAAGCTTCTCTCTTATAAAAACCAGTGAAATGACCTGGGTGAATATAATTTACATTGCTGGGATTCTTGTAAGATACTGATTAATTTGTATATAAACATGCTATAATTTGCACTAGACAAAATAATTTTAGTACCGTAATCAAATTAGTACATGTGCACACCAGCTTTGCACTAAGGTCATTTATTTCTATTACGTTTCTTTTAGTATGGTGTGTGCATGTAAATGGATGAAAATAAATGAAGAAATCTATGTAAATCTACCCAAAAATACAATTGAAATTTTTTTTTATTAAATGTACTACAGAACTGTACACTAATGTACAACAATTTTTATCTCTTGAGCAAAATATATGACTTTTATATTTAAATTATTGACTTGTCTTGCAAGGATTCCAGCAATGCAAATTATAATCTCCTAACTTTAGTCTGAGATATAATATAAGATAAAAACTGCAAGCCTAAAAGGCTGGGGGGGGGGGGGAGGGGGGACTGATGGACTGACGGAGCCAGCCAGTCAGCGAGGGATTGGGGGGGGTGGGGGGGTTGAGGTGATAAGTTTGAGCTGAAGGTCTCTGTGTGTTTATTTAACAGTCCTACTAAGCTTCTCTCATTTTAAAATGCCAATGATATGTCCTACGAGAATATAATTAACATTGCTGGGATTCTTGTATGATACTGATTTATTTGAATATAAACATGTTGTAATTCGCACTAGACATAACAATTTTAGTACCGTAGTCAAATTAGTACATGTGCACTCCAGCTTTGCACTAAGGTCATTTATTTCTTTTACGTTTCTTTTAGTATGGTGTGTGCATGTAAATGGATGAAAATAAATGAAGAAATTTATGTAAATCTACCCAAAAATACAGTTGAAAAACTTTTTATAGAATGTACTACATTGAACCCTCACTTTACGCGGTCAATTGAACCCACGGAGGCCCACGTAAAGCGAGAAACGCGTAAAGTGAACAACATAACATATGGGATTAAATGAAATAGAGACTGGCTGACCCCCAAACTCCACTTTTTCCGACACAATACCTATGTTCTAGTAAAAATAACATCTTAATTTTATGATGGTACATGCACACAATTAATACTTAAGAGAAATAGAGAAATACAGTCGCCAAGTTAATGTCCATTTAAATAATGGATTCAACTCCCTCCCCCTCTTCTCACACTCCTGGCTCTTCCCTCTCTGAGAAATGTTTGGGGGAAATACCTCAAACTAAAGTTAGGATAATGTAATTGACATTGCTGGATTCCTTTTAAGACCAGGAATATTTTGAATATAAATGTCATATATTTTGCACAAAAGATAACATATTTACTCAGAGTAAACAAATTACTTGAAGTAGATCTATGATGTTTATATTCAAAATGATCATCAAATTGTAAGAATTCCAGCAATGTAAATTATATTCTAGCCGGATAATTTGTATGAATTTTATGAGCTAAAACAAATATCTTCAGTTAATAAAAAAAAAATATTCTTCACGACACTATCTGTCAATCAAAGTACCCCACCTTGCCTCCCCCCCCTCTTCCAACCTCGCCAGATGGTTGGTTGGTCCCTCCCTCCCCCCCTACTCCCCACCAACCCTCCCTACCAGAGAAATGTGTGGGAGAAACCAGAATATTTACCTTTTTAGTAATAAATAATACCTCAGACTAAAGTTAGGATAATATAGTTGACATTGCTGGATTCCTTGTAAGACCCGGAATATTTTGAATATAAATGTCATATATTTTGCACAAAAGATAACATATTTACTCAGAGTAAACATTATATCTAAAATTTGTATGTCTAATGCAAAATCTATGATGTTTATATTCAAAATGATCATCAAATTGTAAGAATTCCAGCAATGTAAATTATATTCTGGCCGGGTAATTTGTATGAATTTTATGAGTTAAAATAAATATCTTCAATAAATAAACAAAATATACTTACCGTATATCTCGGCTTATAAGACGAAATTTGAACATTAAAAAAATCTGCCCAAAGTTAGGGGGTCGTCTTAAACAACAAATATAAAATTCTTACATCTTAAATATTGTGTCAAGAGTGGTGATGGAAACATCGTAAGCCACTCACAAAGTCCTACCAGTAATTATTTTATACTGAAACTTACGTTTGGCAAGCTGGATTCAAATTAAGATTACACGGTATATTAAAATAATAAAAATGTATTATAAACCTGTCTAACATACCCTGTAATAAACACAGCTGCTATCATCACACACCCCTCCCCACGCCCCCCCCCCCCCCCCCCCCCATTTGCCAGTGAGGAGACAAGAAAGGGAAAGTGACCGCGAGATTGGGCTATTTTTAGCCGTTGAGGTGATCAGTAATGCATACCGGGTATCGGTATGTATTTATTTTTTTACAAAGAATATTCAGTAAATGAGTGCGTTAATTCTTGAAACTATCGACAGTTAATTACAGACGCTTGAGTGACGTCACTAGTGTTTACACTACACCAGCCGGTAACATTTGATTCGATTACTTGAAATGAATTGGCCTTATTTTAAGTACCGTATATACCCGTGTATAGCACGAGTTCTTAAGACCAAATTTTTTGGCAAAAAGTTGGGGGTCGACCTCTATACGCGGTAATAGTTGCGTAGGTGAAAAATATTTACCAGTAATACCAGTAAAAAATGGAAACGACGCCACCAACAAACCACCGCTGTGAGTGTCGTACAGTTGCCAGGCAGATTCTTGCGTCATCATACGCAAGCCCAAAAGTAGCCAAATGCAGGTATGGTATGCACAAGGAGGATGTAAAACAATCAAGTATACACGTGGCTAATCGTGAGACATAATATGATGTGAGTCAGCTCCTCTACACTCAGTTGCAAGGTTTCAAAATTTTCTTTTAAAATTAAGTAACGAGATTTATTTTCCCAAATCGTTTTACAATACTGTAGGTAAAAACAGATATAGTGTGCAAAAACCCAACAGAAAAAATTAACAAATTGGAGGACACAAAAGTAAAAAAAAAAAAATGCTGTCTGACTTGCAACACTGTTGTAGGGGTCAGGTGGTTCAACGGTACTGCCAGACCCGGTAATCAAAATTATAACAATACTAACCCAATTACTGTAGTTTAATCTGATGTAGGCAATATGAAGTTAAAAAAATACCAGTGTAATGGGAGAAATTGGAAGAGGAATAAACAAGAATTGTGTTGGGCAATTTTTGGTTGGGCTGATGGAGAGAGTACAGCTGTTTGGTCTTTTTGGCGGGGAGTCACGCAAAATATCCGGTTTTAATGGTATTGTTGGTGTGTTCTATATTTTTCCAAAATGATACTTGTAATATTAAAAGTACCGTAACATGTATTATATAAAAAAACTGTCATATTTCTGGAAAATAAGAAGCAAGAAAATAGAACACCGGTAAACACAATTTCAACGTACGCTAAAATTAAAGGCTTAAGAAGTCCGAGCAAAAACAAACCTCGCGACAGGGCTCGCACTATCAGCTAGACGGTACACGTGTTTTTCGACTCGTTTTCAGTTAAAAAATTTTAACATCACAAGTGAATTAGGATAGAACATATGTAATATAAAACAGTTTTAACTTTTGTGAAAAACCATTCGAAAAGCGATTACCTGTAAATCTTTTGAACGAAGAAAGCGAGTTTTTGTCACGAATTGTCCCACTTTCCACTATAATACGTACGTCATTTCAGCAAAAATATTAAATTTACATATTCTCAGAAAAAAATATTAGTTTTTCTGAAACGTGATTTATTTCAATGTAAATTAGATAAACTACATGAAAACAAAAAGTACTTTACGTAACCTTCCGATGTTCAAGATATGATTACTCGTATTTTTAAGAGTTTTCGGTTAAAATACTGTTATATTAGTGATATTCTATTCATACTGTGGTTGATATAATCCCTTCACGGAAATGTAATATTTTTTGCTGAAAATGACATAAGTATTACAGTGGAAGTGGGATAAAATTGTGGATAGAAAACAGACTTTGCTTTCTTTCGTTCAAAAGATGTACCGTAATAACTTTCGAATGGTTTAGTTAAAAAAACTGTTGTATTATATTACAAATAAATCTAATTGACTTGAAAAATATTACGGATACATATTTCTGAATATTTTCATTAAATCATCCAAGCATTCCTTGTCATCGTCTTAGCACCAAACAGCTTCTCCCCAGTCCTCTCCTGAACAGGCTAGAGGGTACGTGTTTTTCGAATAGTTTTCAATTAAAAAAACAGTGTTACATCAAAGTAGATTTACCTAAACTTGCGGCTGAATGAATATATTACTCTGAAATAAATAGTAAGTTTTGCTGGAAACGTGATGTATTTCAATGTAAAATAGGATAAAATACATGACGAAAACAAAGGACTTACCTAAGCTTCCGCAGGTTCTGAGATGTACTCGTTTTTTAATAGTTTTCGGTTAAAAATTCTGTTATATTACAATGATATTCTATTCATACTGTTCGCTTGATATAAATACATCACGGGAATGTAATATTTTTGCTGAAATGACGTTCGTATAAAGTGGAAACGTGGGATCAAATCGCTGAAGAAAACAAGATTTCGCTTTCTTTATTCAAAAGATGTTACCGTAATCGCTTCGTCGAATGGCTAGTTACAAAAACTGTGTATTACATAATATTCCATCCTAATGGACTTGAATAAAATACTTGAATGGAAATATACCAATGTTGTTGAAACTACCAGCGTTTCAGTGTAAAAGTGTAGTGATAATAAATGAAACAAGTTTATAGGACGTAGTGTTCTCTGAAGGTTTTGTTGTTCCTTTAACCCTCAAAAACGCGGGTGGACCTATAAACGAGGAATATCATGAATTACCGATTTCTGGTCATAAAATCGGGGTCGACCTATATACGAAGGGGGGTTATAGACGAGTATATACGGTAACTAACTATAAATAAATACAAAAATTAAAAAAAAAGATCAAAAGTGAGAAATAATATACTGTATGTATGTTGTGTTGTCAAAGTAAGAGGAACAATTGAAACTGCAATTGTGTGTGTAAATGAGGCAGAATGTAATGTAATGTAATGTAATGTAATGTAAGTATGTATGTATGTATGTATGTATGTATGTATGTATGTATGTATGTATGTATGTATATATGTATATATATATATATATATATATATATATATATATATATATATATATATATATATATATATATATATAGATAAATATCCCGTATATATAAATATGTTTGTGTAATAAATGTATGTAGTAAGTACTTAATATTTTTTCACTCAAATCCTAATGAAACACTACTGGAAAACATTCCTTTGTCGCAAAACAATTTTATAAATTAAAGAAAATAATTACAGTGTGTTTAATATATTACAGTATATTATAAATAAATAAATAAACAAGTAATTCGGTAAATCTATTTCAAGTAAATGGAAAATAAGCAAACAAATGTTATTTACGAAGACGCTTCCCTCTGGCTCAGGGTGAGATGTAGGGGTAGATAACAAGGCTATTTATAGCCCGTCTTTGTGTCTGAAGTGGCCAGTACCCTAATGCACCGTAAATAATTCATTGAACATTCATTTTCTGTACATAGCATATTCAGTATATATATATATATATATATATATATATATATATATATATATATATATATATATATATATATATATATATATATATATATATATATATATATATATTGTGGGGTACGGGATTGTTTGGTGTTCGCACTCAGGATGGGATGGAGAAAGGAAACTCACAATGTGCTCTCTATATACATGTTGTATTGAATGTACAATGCAGCTTGGTGCTGGGAAGGCAGCGTGGTTACAAGCGTGATGTAGAGAGAGCTGGTTGGTGAGGATGCTCACAGGAGGACAGCTTGTGGGTCGCCATGCTCGCCAGCGGGAGAGAGGACCACCAGGCAGGCGGAGGAGCGAGGCCCGCCGGGCAGCGGCGGTGGAGGAGGTGTTGCTGGCTGTGGCTGTTGGTAGAGAGAGAGCGAGAGGCAGATCACCGCGAGGTCAGGTCTTAAATAGCGGGGGTAGGCGTGGCTTAGTAGTTGACCCCCGCTCCGTGGTGTATGGTGTTGACCTAGGTCACGAGGCATACACTGGGGAATAGGTGGGGTCGGCTAGGTAGCGACAAACAGCGTTTGTAGGGGAGAATTCCACTACAATATATATACACACAGTTGTACCCCACTTAACTCGGTCAATAGAACCCAGAGGGTCCCGTGTTAAGTGAAATCCGCGTTAAGTGAACAACAGAACATATGGGATTAATTCCAATAGAAACCAGCCCGACCCCCAAACTCCACTTTTTGACGACACATAACTATGTTGTAGTAAAAATAACATCTTAATTTTATGATGGTACATGCACACAATTTATACTTAAGAGAAATAGAGAAATACAGTCGCCAAGTTAATGTCCATTCAAATAATGGACTCAACTCCCTCCCCCTCTTCTCACACTACACTGCTGGCTCTTCCCTCTCTGAGAAGTTTTTGGGGGAAAACCACTAAATTTTAATAAATAATACCTCAAACTAAAGTTAGGATAATACAATTGACATTGCTGGATTCCTTGTAAGACCAGGAATATTTTGAATATAAATGTCATATATTTTGCACAAAAGATAACATATTTACTCAGAGAAAACATTTTATCTAAAATTTGTATGTCTAATGCAAAATATATGATGTTTATATTCAAAATGATCACCAAATTATAAGAATTCCAGCAATGTAAATTATATTCTGGCCGGGTAATTTGTATGAATTTTATGAGCTAAAACAAATATCTTCAGTTAATAAAAAAAAAAATATTCTTCAAGACACTATCTGTCAATCAAAGTACCCCACCTTGCCTCCCCCCCTCTTCCAACTGCTCGGTCAGTCCCAATCCTCCCTTCAAGAGAAAGAGTGGGTGAAAAAAATAAATTTTAACATTTTGTATTAAATAATACCTCAGATTAAAGTTAGGATAATATAATTGACATTGCTGGATTCCTTGTAAGACCAGGAATATTTTGAATATAAATGTCATATATTTTGCACCAAAGATAACATATTTACTCAGAGAAAACATTTTATCTAAAATTTGTATGTCTAATGCAAAATATATGATGTTTATATTCAAAATGATCACCAAATTATAAGAATTCCAGCAATGTAAATTATATTCTGACCGGGTAATTTGTATGAATTTTATGAGCTAAAACAGGCAGTTAGGCAGGGTGGCGGGTGGGGCAAATCTAAAAATAGCGTCTCGAGCCGGACACTCACCACCTATATGTGGAAAAAATCCGTGTTAAGTGAAAGTTCAGCGTTGGCGAGGCACCGCGTATATGAAAAAATGCGTTAAGTGAAACCGCGTTAGGCGGGGTAATACTGTATATATATATATATATATATATATATATATATATATATATATATATATATATATATATATATATATATATATATATATATATATATAAATATATATATATATATATATATATATATATATATATATATATATATATATATATATATACAGGTAGTCGTCGACTTACGACCTATGCGACTTACGTCTGTTCGACTTTACGACCGGCGGTACGACAGTTTTGGCCCCAGCCTCCTGGCGCTGCCGAGAGCTGGAGCCGCGCGCATCCCCGCGCTCAATTACAAACACGCTCGCTGGTACAGGACACTTCCCTCCGTGTCTGTTTGCCTTGTGCCTTTCTTTTGTCTTGGAAATTTTTCTTGAACCACCACCCCCCCAAGATGTCTACCAAGAGGAAACTTAAAGATGATTATATTATCATTACACATTATAATATACGTAAGGTAATTAAATTGTACTGTAGTATGCAGTGATTTACTTAAACCTGACGACCGTAACAATAATGAACAAAGAAAATGTTGATAAAATATGACTTAAAGATGATTATATTATCATTACACATTATAATATACGTAAGGTAATTATAACATAGGCCGACTTACGACCAGATCAACTTACGACCGGGCGGCCGTAACCAATCTAGGTCGTAAGTCGACGACTACCTGTATATATATATATATATATATATATATATATATATATATATATATATATATATATATATATATATATATATATATATATATATATATATATATATATATATATATATATGTGTGTGTAATAAATGTATGTAGTAAGTACATACCGGTAACCTTTTTCACTCAAATCCTAATGAAACACCACAATTAGAATACGGTGGTTGCTGTTGAACCACCTGTTGTATAAATAGTCGGAACACAGTCACACCACCGAGACGAGGGAACACTCCCACCACCGACCGTCTCGTGTGAAGCAAGCGTATAAATTAAAGAAAATACTTGCAGTGTGTTTAATATGTTACAGTATATTATAAATAAATAAAGAAACAAATAAATCAGTAAATCCATTTCAAGTAAATGGAAAAATTTTACTCGACACCGACATTAGTTCCAGTTACCGGTAAATAGCAGACGCTTCTGTGACGTCACTAGTGTTTACACTACACCAGCGGGTAATATTTGATAACATTACTTGAAGTGAATTGGCCTTATTTTAAAAAACCAAGGATGGTTGGTAAAGGGCTACTGAGTCAGTGGGTAAGTGTCACATTTGGGATACTGGTCTTATACAGCAAATAGAGCTCAAAAGCTACTTTTTAAATGGAAATTTTGGGGGGGCCGTCTTATGCACCCCGACGCCTTATAGGCCGCGATATACGGTACCCAAATACTATCTGTCAATCAAAATACCCCACCTCCCCCCTTCTTCCCACCTGCTCCCTGGGTCCCTCCCTCCCTCCCTACCCCTCACCCCCACCTTCCCTCCCTACCAGAGAAATGTTTGGGTTAAAACAGTATATTTACATTTTTAGTAATAAATAATACCTCAGACTAAAGTTAGGATAATATAATTGACATTGCTGGATTCCTTGCAAGACCAGGAATATTTTGAATATACACGTCATATATTTTGCACAAAAGATAACATATTTGCTCTGAGTTAACAAAATACTTGCAATAGATCTAAAATTTGTATGTATAATGCAAAATCTATGATGTTTATATTCAAAATGATCATCAATTTGTAAGAATTCCAGCAATGTAAATTCTATTCTGGCTGGGTAATTTGTATGAATTTTATGAGCTAAATGAAAAAATTATACTTCACCCGCGTATATGAGTAGATGCACCTTGTAAAGTGGGAATTCTGGTTCTGGCAGGGTACCGCGTAGATGTAGAAATGTAAAAAAAAAAAACGGTATTACTGTAGTTATTCAGTTTTCTTCCATTTTTTTTTTATTTCTTTACACAATTTCTCACACAGGGATCCTCGTTATTCACGTTTAATTGTGACCGGAAAAATGCCTCTGATAACAAATCCACTGAAAGTGGGGAATTAATCCCATAAGAAATAATGGAAACGGTCAAATTGGGACCATGACATTGTACATAACACTCAAAATAATTTTATATGATAACTTTAAACATTTATTTACCTTAGAAACTTTTGTTAAACATTTTGATAACATATTATTTTAAGGAAATTATTTAACCTGATAAGTTATTTAACGTTCTTAAAGTTCATTGGGGTCGGTGTGTTGAGGCAACGTAAGCTGTGCCAGAGACCCGGTAGTCCACAGCAACCGTTGCTGGTGCACGCTTACTCCAGTGGTTCATTGAAACAAAATATTTATTACAATGTAAAAAAAATACTGTATATAATTTTAACATAGTAAAATATTTTTATTTACTTAGCTTCAAAGGTGGAGATGATTGGTTTGATGGAGGTGCGTGTTGGGGGATGGAGGATTAGTCATAGGATGAAAAGAAACAGGACTAAGTGGATTGTCCACTCCCACTCTCCTTTTGCCTAATCACTTCTAATTTTACATCTATACTATAGCTAGTGCTCTTACTTTTGAGTGCTGCACTACCCTGTTTGGGTAGGGAACTCATGGCTACAAAAATGTTACAATAATTCACCACAATATGCACAAAAAGACACAACAAAGGCAGAAGTAAACACAACAGAGCACTGGTCTGGACTAGACAAAGAGAGAGGCTGGTGCGGGGACACCTCTGTGCATGCATGGCGCCAGGAAAAGGATGAAATTTCAAACGTTTCAGATAAAAAAAGTAGAATTTATCGAAAGTTTTAAATACATTGATTTTATCTGGAGTTTTCAGAGTCTTTGAGTGGAATCCACTTAAATGTGGGGACTTTTTACGTGAATGGTCACGAAAAGTTGACTACTTAATTGCAAAACCGTGGATAGTGGATAATCTTATAACGAGGACCTCCTGTACCTTATCTCTTCTTCTTGTTCCTATTTACTTAAACAATTATGGAGAGTATAGACAGGAGGTGGAAGGTGGAGGAGAGAGTGGTAGAGGCTGGGTGTGATGGGGGAAGGGTGGTTGATCACAGTCACCTTTCCCCCTTGTGGGGGGACAAGGGTTGCTTGTCCATCCCCCCTTGTTGTTGCCTAATTCACAAAGATTTTTATTCATTTATTTTATTGTCCTATGAGCATATGATCAACCAATTATGGTGTATGTTTCATCATAAATATTGTAACATACAGTATTAAGTAATAGAGTAAAATATGATATACAGTAGTATATAATTTTACTTCAAAATAAAACACCCCCTCCCTCTGAAAAGGAGGAGAGGGGGTGGGACTGGTCGTGCCACTTTTGTCAGTTTGTTATTGTATTCCTTATATTTCTTCATAAATGTGGTAAATATAACACTTGAATTCTACATCCAATCTTTCTTGACTCATTTCACTATATATCTGAAATAACACAAAAGCAAATGTTGTAACAATTCAAAGAGGAAACAACAATGAACATAATATAACCTGGTGGTTTTATCCTAATAATGAAATAAGCGCTTACACAAAATACAGTAAAACCTCGATTAACCGACCCTCGATTAACTGACTTTCGGATTAACCGTCAATCCCGTACTCCTATATTTTTTTTTTTTTTTTTTTTTTTTTTTTTTTTTTTTTTTTATATATATATATATACAGGGATTTGCCCACCCGGTCACAGGTCACTGACCCACATCGGGGCCTGGGGGGCGATAATGTAATAATATTAATAATGATAATAATAATAGTAATAAAGAACCATAAATAAATGCAAAAATGAAAGAAAAATCAAGAGTGAGAAACAATATATGTATGTTGTGTTGTCAATAGTAAGAGAAGCAATTGAGACCCTGCAATTGTGTGTAAATGAGGCAGAAAGTCAGATGAGCAACCTGGGACTTGGTCACAATTTTTGTGATGACATATGTTCTTTGACTTTTTCATTTTTTATTCACGGTTTCTGTGCTGGTTCATATTTATTTACTAAATTGGTTAATGTTTTAAAGCAAATTCTCTTGAAATATGAATGGCAAATGAACAAAAATGAATAGAGGGAATTAAATGAGGTAGCTTAGGGAAAGGTACTTTGAAAATGTATGTTTTATTTCCGTATACTTTATGTACTATTAACCGACCTTTCGGATTATCCGTCGGCCCATTCCCCCCATATGTGGTCGGTTATTCGAGGTTTTACTGTACATAGTCAGGTCAACCGAGATCAGAGCGAGAGCTGTTAGACGCTAGCCTACTAGACAATTGGACGACAGAGCAAGTAAGTGAAACGCAATAAATGCCGCAAGTATACAATAAGCTAAATAAACTAAAATGATAAAGTACTTACAAACAAGAACAGAATAATATTACAGTAATTTCCGTTATGATATTTTAAAAATATCACAATAAATAATATAATATACAGTACAGTCAATCCTCATATTACGCGGTCCCGCATTCCGCGTTTCACCGTTAACGCGGTGCCTTGCCAGAACCTAACATGCTCACATTCCGCGTTCGTGAACCCCATTACGCGGAGAGCGGCTGGCAAGCCGCGCCATTTTTGGATCCAAACCTCCCGCCATCCGCCATGTTGTGTAAGAGGCGCGAAAATGGTGCGCACAAGGTCGCCCAGTCATCAAAACATTACCAGTTCTTCACCCGCCACCCACTACAGCCGGCCCAAGTCAGTGATAGTGATAATTATAGTGAGGATATGGACTTATATGAACTTTGGGGGGTTTGACAAAGAGGCCCTGCAAGCCTCTGTGGTGGATAGTGATACAATTGATACAGGTGAGGGCCAATAATCTGCCCTCTGCCTCGGAACCAACCGCCCATCCCCGTGTGCCCAGCCATCTTTTCTACTAATGTAAGTGTTAAAAAACCTAATATTATTGATATTTCTCTTAATTATTAATTGTGTGTGCATGCCATCATAAAGTTAAGATAATATTTTTACTACAACATAGTTGTGTGTCGTCAAAAAGTGGAGTTTGGGGATCGGCCTGGACTCCATTTCAATTAATCCCATATGTTATGTTGTTCACTTTACGCGTTCCTCACTTTCCGCGGTACCCTCCGGGTTACATTAACCGCGTAATATGAGGATTGACTGTATTAAATAATAGGGGGATCAATGAAAAAAATTACAGAAATTTAAAAAATTTAATATATCAAGTGTAAGAAACGATATGTATGTTGTGTTGTCAAAGTAAGAGAAACAATTGAGACCCTGCAATTGTGTGTAAATGAGGCAGAAAGTACGATCAACAACCTGGGACTTGGTAACAAATTTTGTGTGATGCCAGGCGGTAGTACCTCTCTGTTTGATAGCTGCCTACTACCGAATAGCAGTAGTGTTTTATTTTTGGTACAGTACAGGACTGTAATTTGGTGGATTTTCAGATTAAAGGACGGTATGGGCCTGACTTGGACAGCTTGGCTGGGGGAACTGGTGGTACAGGAGGTCATGTAGTTGGCATTATGGTGGACCCTGAAGCTCGACTTCATCTCCTTGTTAATGGGGTGGACCAAGGTGTGGCAGCTAAAGAGATTCCTCCAAGTCCTCATGTGGTCCTCGACTTGTATGGACAGTGTCAAGAGGTTAGTCTCATTGATAACACTTCTCCATATCACATGAATTTGACATTTTTTATTGTAAATATAATAATCTAATTCTTCAGTGTCTGCTTTACTTGTTCTTGGTAAAACAATAAGCTTGAGGTAGACCTATAATTTTTTAACTTAATCACAATATTATACCAATGTTGAAATACATCTTCTGGTTCCTTTGGGAGTTTAATGAGTGAGTTAGGGATCATGTAATCATGAAATCATGCAATTTCATATGAATTGTTTAATGGGAAAATAAAGGTTAATTTGTAGGACTCATCATGACCATATATTAATGGATTTATTCTCTGTCTGGCAGTGAAGGCATTTTATTGCATGTGTTGTAAGTTAAATTATAACACAGAGAAATGATCAGCTTCTTCCCCAAGACATGTTTATATGATTCTGGAGCTAATTTGTAGCAACCTTGTCTAGCCTGGAGTTGGCTACCTTCCCATTTCTCAATGGACAAATCTAAGTCAACTGGACTGTAATTCCAACAGGGCTGACTGGTTGAAGGGTGGGTTGTGAATGCTGATACGACACCATGAATCATTGCCTCTTACCTTGAATAGTGATGGTTACTCCATGAACTTGGTTGTGACAAGAAAGTGTACCCCTGACTGCAGTAATGACTTTTGGAGTACCCTCAGCTGCTGTTGTAGAAGGGGGTCTTGGGTCTCATTCCACTTATATACATGATGAATATGAGTGGCTTAACTCCTGACGTTTGGGATCTTTCATCTCTCTTTTTTTTTTCTTAAAGTTTTAGGGTTCATTAGCCAGCAGCCTATAAGACTTACAGAAATGCCTGTCTTGTTAACTCCTTTGTATATTGAGTTGCATTTTCTGAGAGAGGGTGAGAGAGAGAGAGGTCTGTATAGTTTTTGTGTATCAAATACACAATCTCTTCAGAAACATAGTTGCTCAAATCCAGGCCCCAAGAAGATGCAATTCAGCATCTTCTGATGCTACCAAAATGTTTTTTTTTCACAATTTTAGATTTTCATTATTATAGTAAAGCACTGGACAAAAGTTAAATAAAATCACTACAAAATTAAAAAAATGAGGCAACCTCAATTGGGTTTGGCCTCTAGTTAGATATTTCTTGTGTATGTGAGTTTTTCCATACATTTACTATATATTCATTCCTTTTCTTTATTAACAGGTTATCATCAGCAGCAGCAGTGTAAGCAATGAATCTGTCACCACCACTACCAGCAGCAACACCACCATTAATACATCTTCCAACACAATCTCTATTCCTACCACCAATTCCACCATCACTACCAACTCAGTCACCTCCACCGCCTCACAGTTAGGTCAGGAACAGAATAAAAAGAACCTCATGAAAATTCATCACCATCATCATCACCATCACCACCATCACCATCACCATGCACACAATATTCAGCAGCAACAGCAGCAACCACAGTCACAGCAGCAATCACAACCCTCACAACAGCCAGGAAGTGGTGTGATGCTCTCCAGTCTTAACCAAGATAACAGCGGGAGCAACATCTCTAATAATGACTCAAGCGTAGTAAGACGACCTAGTTCCAACAACGAGGCGGAGCACATAACACAACCTCACCCACCTAAAGATAAGGATAAGGTGAGAACATCTTGAGGGGGTAATGGTAAATATTTTTGGTCTGTAATTGAGAGTATGACCCATTGTAGTGATAATATTAAGTAAGGTTATTATTATTATTGTTAGGAACCCTGCAAGATAAATGCAAGGGTTGTAGGTCATAAAAATAGCTCCTACAATACAGAAAAGCCAGAGTTTGAAAATTCAAAGATGGGAGGGTAAAAGCCAGGCAGGAATGACAAGGAAGCTGATGTTGATGACCTGAACATAAAGATTATCTGCCATCTCACCCAGGATGTCTCGGGAATTCCACCGACAAACAATGCCCTGAGGTTTCACATTCTTATGGTAGCCTTCCAGGTACACATTTGGACCAGGAGCTATGAAGCTGAGCTTACCCACATGAAACCAACAGTTAGTGGGAAGATCTCTAGGAACAGCTGGTGTCAAAGTAGATGTCCTTCCCACTTGTCAAAGATGTGATTCAGCTCACCATCAAATGTACATGCAAGAAGATTGTGATAGGTGCAAATGCAAAAAGGACAAGTTAAGTAGTATGTGAGTGTGCAAGTGCACATGCCAATTAAGATACATGTACTGTAATATGTTTTCAAGGAATTTGTCGATAATCATGTGCTCTTAAAGAAATTTTTAAATTTTATCCATTTTCTGCTCATTAACATAAGATTTTTTTTGTGCCTTATTTCAGTGCTAATTAACACTCTTGGAGTTTTCATATGCAAAATTGCTCTAAGGTTTTTATACACAAATTTGTGTATGACTTAAAAAATTTAAATAATTTCTTTTTGTGTGTGTATGAACGCTAGACATGCAAGACGCACATTTTGCAACATCAGCACAATCTGGCAACGATGTATACTGCACTCCAAGATCTTCACACCAGTCTCTCTTTTGTGTTTAAATCACCTAGGATATACTGTAATGTTGATCTACATTTCCCCCGCATCTTGCGGCTTGTGCTAATTTTTCGTGCATCACAGAGATTTAATTTATTCAGAACAGCGTTGTGAGAGTTTTGAACCATGCCTCTTGTTGCTAGTAAGGGTGGAGGGGTGGGAAAAATTAAAAAGTGTAAGGAGATTGTACTGTACCACATGGTAATGGTGTGGTGGCTCCTGATGTCCCTCCCTAGTGAAGTATTAATTTTTCACAATTTTTCTTCTATAACCATTTTTTCCTATACAGTATACTGTAAGTGCGTTTTAAAACAGAATAATGTTCATTATGTACAATTATCTCTTGTGTGGTGCAGTCAAGTGCGGTGAGGTAAGTAACAGGCCAGACCCCGAGTGTGTCGTGGGAGAGAGCCTATCCAAACCCAAGAGTGTTAATAGATTTTGTTTCCTGCAGGTCACTGTTGAACATTTTGGTTCACATTTTGTGGATTCATTAGGCATCCAACTGTAAAATCATCAAAGCACTAAGAAGTTAAGAACAAACATATTCTCAGAGATTTCTTAGAATATTTTGGAAAAAAATTGAGAACATCGACATGGCAGCCATTAGGTGCATTTATATTATAACAAAGACATCATTGTCACTGAGCATTCAATACCTCATTGGTCGCAATCAGACCATCACTTCTGAAGAAATACCATTTTTTATACTTCACCTCCCTTTCCTTTGAGGTTCAATCCCAGCCCTCCCAGGGCCAATTTTTTAGGGTACACCTTTGGAAAATTCTTAGTTGGGTTCCATTCTATCAGTTCATAAATGAAATGAAACTTGGCCAACAAGAAGTTCCTTCTGGGAATCTCTCCACTAGAAGGAGATTTCTTGGTAATGAAGGGTCTTTTCAGACATTTTCTTTCAGAATTTTTTTTTACATCCATGTTAAGCACTTTAGAAAAGTGTTCTGGAAATTCATATTCTGCTTCCCTGTTCACACCAGCATCTTCATTACTCACTCTAATAACGTGTAAATTAGCCATCTTTTTAAACCTGTCAAACTATTTACTACTAGCCATAATTGTTTCCTCATTAAAACTTCACATGTTCAGTAATTCAAACATTGTCTTTGAAAATCATTCCAGTTGTTGACTGGTTGAGCCCTTTTGCTGTAATGTTGCTGTTTCTAGGTGACAGGTGCATCACTTGGTCCACTCTTATGCTTATCAGCCATAGTTGTGGCTCAAACAAGGCACTAAATAAACAAAATATAAAAGAATGAACAGTTTTGCTTGCTTGGAAAATAGTGCAAGCAAGACAATGGACAATAGGGAACCACTCATTGCTGAGACACCTCATTGCTGCAGTGGATGGTAGTAATCCTCTGCCTTCAGATTAGTTCCACTAATGCTCCTAATTTTTTTTGCTCGTAAATGTGGGAGAGCATTCGTATACTGTCAGTTAGGTTCTTGGAGACATGTTCATAAAATTGAATTACTGTATTTTAATCCAAACGTTCTTGTATTTCATTTTATAACTCACATGGCTGGTTAGATAGCATGTTAGTTATTGGGTCAACACCAGTATGTAGATCACTTGACCATAAATTATTGTGTCCTGGGGAGAGATTGTTTTTTTCAATTTGTGAAACTTTGAGATATTAACATTTTTTTAATATTTGTATTTTTCAGAGTGTCATAAGAGCCTTACCTGATAGCAGTATAGTGAAGAATTGTGAATACCAGAATATGTGTCATCGGTTTAAGACCTCCTTGGCCTTACCAGGTAAGAAATAGATATCTATGAACCATGTAGTACACTTGGTTATATGATAGCAAAGGAAACACAACTTTACAAATGACTCTGTGTTTTCTTTGATACCATATAACCATTTGTCCTAATGAATATAACTCATGTACACTTGATAAATATTTAATTCAAATATCACCTCACTCGAATAAATTCATGGGGAGATAGTCATCTGTCCATTCATCTGTTTTTAGCCACAGTATTGTCAAAACAAGAACTTCATTTTTAGTCTTTAAGGAACCTCTTAAATTTTTTTTATTCATCCTCCTACTTGAAGTATAGGGACCTCTTTTGACTTCCTTATATGATCTCTCAAAAGTTCATAATTTTGACAGGTTGTTCAGTATCTTTACTGTAGCATCATCTGTCAGGTACAGTAGAACGTTGACTTATAGCGATTCAATTTAAGATTGTTGAATTAAAGCGACACCCACAATTAAGGACAATGTTTTAATTTAATGCGAATTTTTCCTATTTTGTGTGAGTCAAACTGGCGCATCATATTATAAAATTCGCATTTAATGTTTCTCTGGGCACGCTACACTGTCCTTAGGGCAAAGCTGTACTGTACATGTACTCAAAATAATGCAAACTATAGCATGTTAATATTCAAATTAATCACTATCTTATAAGAATTCCAGCCGTGTAAATTATACTCTTCCCGGTCACTTCTGTGACATTTTATAAACAAAAAACAAAAACTCAATCTACAGGACATAAATAAACAAATAAATACTTCACTAGACCTTCGGCCCCAACTGTCAAACATGTCACTGGCACCTCCCCCCCCCCCTTCACCCCCCATCTTCCCAGCCAGGGTTGGGTGGTTATAGACTTAGTTTTTATCTTATATAATATCAGAGACTAAAGTTAAAATATAATTTGCATTGCTGGAATCCTTGTAAGACAGCGAATAATTTGAATATAAACGACATATATTTTACACGAGATAAAAATTTTAGCCCTATGTAATAAAATTAATTAGAACTAAAATTTGTATGTCTAATGAGAACTATAGCATGTATACATTCACACTAATCACTATCTTATAAGAATTCCAGCAATATTAATTATATTCTCCTATGTCAATTCAGTGACATTTTATGAGAGAAAAACTTAGTCAGATAAATAAATAAGCACTAGACCTTGGCATCAACTGTCAAACATATCACCTCACCCTCCCCCTCCATTTTCCCATCAGCTTATCGCTAGTAAACAGACCATTTCACGTCACATAATTTTCGCTGTGTTGATTTATGAGTGTTTGCTTTAACATAATACTTCAAAAAACAATGTTTTGTTTATTCTAGGAGATGGGCTGAGGTGCATCTGGGTAGACTCAGTTTTTTTTTTTTCTCTCAAGTACCAAACTAAATTATTCCATTGAAACAACACTTCGATTTAGTGCGAATTCGGTTTAAAGCAACCTGTCTTGGAACATATCTCGTGTTATATCCATGTTCTACTGAAGCTCTCATAGTAGAGAGCAACTCGCCACAGTGTCCTCAATTCCTTGGATAGGGACCCAGATGTCAATTTACCTTTATCCATTTGAGTACAGTTGGTCCTCATATTACGCGGTTAATGTAACCCGGAGGGTACCGCGGAAAGTGAGAAACGCGTAAAGTGAATACCATAACATATGGGATTAATTGAAATGGAGTCCGGGCCGATCCCCAAACTCCACTTTTTGACGACACACAACTATGTTGTAGTAAAAATATTATCTTAACTTTATGATGGCATGCACACACAATTAATAATTAAGAGAAATATCAATAATATTAGGTTTTTTAACACTTACATTAGTAGAAAAGATGGCTGGGCACACGGGGATGGGCGGTTGGTTCCGAGGCAGAGGGCAGATTATTGGCCCTCACCTGTATCACTTGTATCAATTGTATAACTATCCAACACAGAGGCTTGCAGGGCCTCTTTGCCAAACCCCCCCAAAGTTCATATAAGTCCATATCCTCACTGTAATTATCACTATCACTGACTTGGGCCGGCTGTAGTGGGTGGCGGGTGAAGAACTCGGTAATGTTTTGATGACTGGGCGACCTTGTGCGCACCATTTTCGCGCCTCTTACACAACATGGCGGATGGCGGGAGGTTTGGATCCAAAAATGGCGCGGCTTGCCAGCCGCTCTCTGCGTAATGGGGTTCACGACCGCGGAATGTGAAAATGTTAGGTTCTGGCAAGGCACCGCGTTAACGGTGAAACGCGGATTGTGGGACCGCGTAATAGGAGGACCAACTGTATACCATTCACTTTACCCTTCCCACTGTACTGCCATACTTCAAGTGAGGGAAACAATACAGCAGCTATCCTCTTCCCCATGCATTGGCATCAGGTCTGCCCCCTATGAATCTGGCGTCGCTAGGGATGTAGTTACCAAAATCAATCAATCATTCATCTATCTCTATGAATCTGCACAAATCTGGATTCAGCCTTTTGTTTTGTTTATGCAGTTTTTGGTTAACAATGTTAGCTACCAGTCATGGCTAATTGTTATTGCCCTCCTTTGCTAATATTTCTACAAAAGCTAACTATCAACCCCAGTTTTGATATTTTGCAATCTGTTCTTCTTTTTACTGACACTTGATTAATTTTAACCATGTCTTATGGTGATATGTGTTAGTATATGCAAATTGTAGTGAATGTTGGCTTTCTCTTGGTCACTTTTTAAATAGTGAGGTCAAGGGTCTGCAACCTTTATTAAGTAATCGGCCACATTACAAGCAACAAATACAGTAAAATCCCAGTTATCCAGCACCTACAGTAATTGAGAGGTGCAGGATAAAGAGTTTTTCTGGTTAGTTGAAACTATTAGGATACCCTCATTAAATCCTACAGTACAGTACTCTGTCTCAGAAAAAAGGACTTCTTTAACACTTATTCTACTCTATATAAATGACGTGGCTTAGAAATAAAGAAAATATAGTACAGTGATCCCTCGATTAACGAAATTTCGGTTAACAAATTACCTCCCATAAGGATCTTCAATTCGTTTAACGAACAAAACTTTGATTAACGAAATCCTTACGACAAACGCATTTTGATGTGAGCATCAGCTGATGGGCTAGTCTGCCAATTAAGTTATCTGTTCTATGTTTACATTCATTTCCAGTGGATTAAATATCAAGAAAGTTGTGCTCTTTAATATTTTTGCATTTTTTATATTAAAATTATTAGTCATTTTAAAATTTAGTTAACATTTTGATAATATATGCAGTACAGGGAACTAGTTTTTTGTGCGCCCATCAGCCGCTTGACTCACCCACCAGGCGTCAGTGTGGCTTTGTTTATGTTATCGCCGCTGGCTTCAGCTACAGTGCTGGCGTGTGATGCCATTAAGTCTTTCGACCTGTGACCTCGCCAGATGTAGAAGTGTTTACAGACAAGATTTCGTGCCATTAATCACCACACACTGCTTGCTGTCTTGTAGAAAGTCTTCTATCCACGCTAGGACATTTCCCGAATTCCGTACCCTTCCAGTTTGAGTTTTAGCCTTTCGTGGGGTACACTGTCGAAAGCTTTGGCAAAATCTAGGTACACATTGTCGAGATTACCACCCCGTTCCCGAGTATAGCTGCCTACTACCTACTACCTAACAACAACTCTTAGGAAACAAAATATCACCGTTTAACATAAGACTTCAAGCTTAGTAGAAGAAAGCGACTGGTAACAACTATAGCACCATCACATAATGGGAACACCACAGCCGATTACAATGAACACGTGGTAACAATACGTTATATCCACAATAATATTAAATTACGACATTCACTCAAAGGTTATTGAGGATTTACAGTTTGTATACGAAGACTATTTCTCTGTTTCCTTAATTAAATTCACCTTAGAAAAGGACTTTCTGCATCAACAGTGGACGTCAGAAGTGACAACACTTCCATTGCTAATGTCCAAAACAATTATATTTTGCATCTCCCTCTTCATTTACAACGCTAATAACAGGTTTATAAAATTGCTGACTCTTTTGGGGTGTAAATATACCGCCAGTCTCCACAACTTACTGTGTAGTTTGAAACTTTTCTTTATTTCCCTACACACTACTACTACTAGAAGTCTCTGAACCACATCTTCGTCAGTGTTCATGCTTATCTTATAATGCTCTAGCCTTTGGAAGGTGGCATGTAATTGCGATCCTGAATATATCTGATTGACTGGTACATATAGGGAAAGGTAAATGTACACATTTCTCAACACATCTTCACGAGTACGTGGCCAGGACTTTGCTGCTTCGCTGGCACAGAGATGCATGCTTTGTGCAACACGTTTAAATATGGTAATGCCAAGCATTTGAACGTCCATTCTGCTAATTACACAGTTATATTCGCCCGTAATGTTTAACGCCCCATCTGCAGCAGACCCAATGAAGTTGTTCAATAGTAAATTATGTGTAGTGAGGCACTGAAACAGCATGTTATATATTTTCACCAGTCGAACCCTGATTACCTTCAAATACTCCAATCAAATCCAGCATCGCGATTTTGTCATTATCTCTCCAGATCAAAATACTTCACTATCATTGCACGTGATTTACTTATTGAGCAGTCGGTACTTTCGTCAATAATTACACTAAATTTATTTGTAGTTTCCTAACCAAGTTTTGAGTTGCACATTCCCCTAAAGCTTGCACGACGACCTTGCATCTGGTCCGTTTCGTTGCCATTTGAGCGGCTGTCTTGGAATCGGGAACATTCGCTTATTGAGGTCGTCAAGGTGGTCACCTAAGATATAAAAAATATTAAATTTATTTGGCTATACAGTACTTGCAACTGAAGATTGTGAGATCACATGCTGCTAAATGATTATCATTTCTCCCACCCTCACTTGGGACAGATTAACTCGACCACTTATTGAGCAGTGCCATTACATTTTGGGCTAAAACACAAGAGGAAACAAACACTAAATCACCTGAATGGCATCATGTTCTGCCAAAAACGCTGCGAATAGGACAGTTGCCTTCGCTGCGGCGCTCAGTATGGCCCCGGCAGAGTGAAGACGTGTCAGGTTACATAAGAACATAAGAACATAAAAATGGAGGAAACTGCAGCGGGCCTATTGGCCCATACTGAGCAATCCTGTTTACACCCAACCCCTATTGCTCATATAAGCATCCAACCTATGTTTGAAGCTATTCAGCGTATTCGAGTTAATGATGATATTTGGTAACTTGTACCATTCATCCACTACTCTGTTTCCAAACCAGTGTTTACCTATTTCGCGCCTAAATCTAAATTTGTCTAATTTAAAACCATTGTTACGAGTTCGCTCCTGGTTGGATAGTTTGAGTACCTTTGTAATGTCCCATTTGTTTAGCCCTGACTTCCATTTATACACCTCTATCAGGTCGCCCCTCGCTCTACGTCTCTCGAGGGAGTGCAAATTAAGATGCTTTAACCTGTCTCTATACTCAAGGTTCCTAATGCCCGGGATTAGTCTTGTCATTCTCCTCTGAATTCTTTCCAAGGATTCTATATCCATTCTGTAATACGGTGACCAGAACTGAACTGCGTAATCCAGGTGTGGTCTCACAAGCGCAAGATACAGTTTTAGGATGACCTCGCTAGTCTTGTAACTAACACTCCTTTGTGTGAACCCAAGTACTTTATTAGCCTTGTTACGAGCAAAAACACATTGTTTACTTGGCTTAAGGTTCCTACTTATCATTACTCCTAACTCTCTCTCTCGCAGTCAGATTTCTCTATGGCATCGTTGTTCATCTGGTATCTGGTTTCCCTGTTTACATCTCCTATACCGAGCACTTTACATTTGTCCACGTTGAATTTCATCTGCCATTTTTCAGACCATTCGAAGAATTTGTTTAGATCTTCCTGTAGTTTTGCGGAGTCCACGTCAGATTTAATAACACGTCCTATTTTAGTGTCATCAGCAAATTTACTTATGTTGCTGTCTATGCCGATATCTATGTCGTTTATGTATATAATAAATAATAATGGTCCAAGTACTGAGCCCTGGGGAACTCCACTAGTGACGTTGCTCCAATGGGACTTAGTGCCGTTAATGCTCACTCGCTGTTTCCTGTCCTGTAACCATGCCTTAATCCATTTAAAGATATTACCTTTGATGCCATGTGCTTCTACCTTTCTAATTAGTCTTTCGTGGGGGACTCTGTCGAAGGCATTGCTAAAGTCGAGATATACCACATCATAATTGTGCCCTTCGTCCACCGATTCGAAAACTGATGAAATGAATGTTAATGAATTAGTTAGACATGAACGCCCGCTTGTGAAGCCATGCTGGGAATCATCGATCAACTTGTGCTTCTCCAGGTGGTTTCGAATAGAGTTTGAAAGGTTTCGAATAGAGTTTGAAATAGAGGTTGATGAAAGGCACCGCCGCCAGGCTGACCACATTGAGCAAACGTGCCACCCGGAGCAGAGGTGCTAGCCTTGAGGAGTTCTTCCTTACCCGTATGCTATCTTGAGGTGCGGTGGCATTTCAACGATGATGTCACGGCACTTAAGTATTTATGGCAAACCTGACGATATGCTTTGGTCGAAGTTCCTGGTACTCAAGCTAGTCAACAGCAAAACGTCCTTCGCTAACCAATCTTGGAAATGGGGACGAGGAGGCATAACCTGGGGATGTCAGATGTTGAGAATATGTTAGACGTTGACTCTCACAAGCATTAAATAATCTCCGTGCACCCATGTGGTATGCATAGGATTTCACCAAATATAGTAGTACACGTTGTACCTCTCTAGTCCGGCATTCTGTGGTCCGGAAACTCCCGTGGTCCGGAACGATTTTAGTTTGTCCAATAGGTAGATAGGCAGCTGCTTTTTTTTTTTTTTTTTTTTTTTTTTTTTTTTTTTTTTTTTTTTTTTTTACTTACTTATCTGAATTATTGTTACAGGAGTATTAAATTTTTGCCACTTAGGCACTAATGTGGGTCAGTGACCTATTCCCGGGTGGGCTAATCCGCTTATAAAAAAAAAATGCCCTGGGAAATTAAGGTTTGTTTACATCCGGCAGTTCGGCTGCTCTCTCTCTCTCTCTCTCTCTCTCTCTCTCTCTCTCTCTCTCTCTCTCTCTCTCTCTCTCTCTCTCTCTCTCTCTCTCTCTCTCGCTGTGCTTGCCTATACAGAGTACAACATTTAACCCTTCAATATATATGAGCAGTAAATAAGTGTTGCTTTCATATTCTTATGTAGAGTAATGACGATATATTTTCACATGTGCGCACTTACATACGAGCAGTCTCACTTTTTTTTTTTTTACCATTAATGGTTAGCTACTTATATTGTTCCATTTATTAACATTAAATAACATTACAGGTACTTCAAGCAACCATATTCATTTTTTTACATTAATTTTACTACAGCTAAACTCAGGGTTTTATTTTCTTCAGTTTTATATGTAGAACCAATCAGTCACTGGTTTCGTAAGCTTTAACATAAACAATGCCGGCAGCCGTCTCGTCTCCTCTAATATTCCACGTATTATTAATAAATTGTATTGTTAATTTTGCACACACATACATTAATTCAATAAAAACAAATTCAAAAACATAAATTAAAATATATATGAACAGTAAATAAGTGTTCTTTTCATATTCTTATGTAAAGTAATGACGATATGTTTCCACGTGTGCGCATGCGCACTTACATATACGATCTCTCTCTTTTCTTTACCATTATCGTTAGCTACTTCTATTGTTCCATTTATTAACATTAAATAACATTACTTAAAACAACCATATTAATTTTACTACAGCTACAACCAAGGTCTTATTTTCTTCAGTTTTATATGTAGAACCAGTCAGTCACTGGTTTTGTAATCAACGAATACAATGCTGTGTCATTTCCTCGTGTGTTTTAATATTCTACGTATTATTAATGAATTGTATTGCTCATTTTGCACACACAAACATTAATTCAATAAAAAAGACATTCAGTAATAAACAATAATGAATCTTTTGTACATAAGAGAAGTGACTCTGTTTACACGGTTATGCACGTCGTCTGCACGTTGGCGGGCCGTTGAAACCCGTCGAAATTCAAGTTTCTGCCGTCAAAATTTTTATTTATTTATTTTTTGTGTGTTCCAATAAAATACGTTAAGAATTAAAAACTGGCGAAATTTGAGAAGCTACTATACGACATTTAACCCTTCAATATGTCTTCAAAGAGACCATGATGCAGAGAAAGTGGTGCTAGTGCTTCCAGGCATAAGCACAAGTCACTATCTATCAAGGAAAAGGGTGAATTTCCATGGTCCGGCAATTTCCAAGGTCCGGCACTGGTCAGGTCCCGAGGTTGCCGGACTAGAGAGGTACAATCTGTATTGCAGAGAACCCCTAGTTGAACATCAGTTTACTTGCACATACATGTAATCCACATAAAGGATATTTGTTATGTTGATTGAGTGTGTAATAACGACAGTAAATACACCAATTACCAAGACATACAGATGATTACATGAATCAGAGCCTGTTAATTCACAAGCAACACCAAAGATGTTAGTGAACAATAATCCTAAAAGAAGCTTGTACTATGAGATTCACTACAGTGACAATTTAGTCGGAGTTAATTTGTTACAGTTTGACATAACCGTGATCCAAGTTCATAAATACAGGTGTGTATTAAGAAATATTACGTAGATTTTCTTGAACGATACCAGTTTCCGTTTTCTGTACGAAACGGCACGAAACTGGTGCATGGAACACTTATCCAAAGAAAGTAAATAAACTAATTTATCATAACAAATACAATTAGACCAAATGTGAGACGATATTCGCGGATGATATAAGGAGCCTTACATAGTAGGGTGTGTCAATTTAGGGGGTGAACTGGCTAAATTGAAAATCGAGTAATTTGGTAGCAATTTATTGTAGTCTTTAAGCATGCAAAACAATATTCTGGCATAAATTTTTTTTTATAATAAGTCCTACCTACATCAAATGGATTTTTAAATGTACATATTTGTGAATTTATAACATAACCAGCGTTTGCACACATGTTACTGTTTCAAGTTTCAAATTATTATATTTTATTATCCGAAGTCTATTTGAAAGTAACCAATGCCTTCATACTCTCTTTGCTTTGGTTTCTTGTCATCAGTAGTCTGCTTGCTATTTGTGCTTTGATGTAACCTTCTCGCCTCTCGTGGCTGTAAACATGGCCCGCTGCTTCTGTGACCATTTTCACACATCTCTCCACACTTTGAGGGAAGGCCACTTCGGCACCTGCATTAGAGTCTCTTTAAGGTTTCTCAATTCTTGGCTAGTTAGACTTGTTGTCAATGGTGGCTCTAAGACTTCCAAACTCAAGTCAACCAATTCTGACAATTTGGTGGCATTGACGTTTATTGGGGGAACTTTTCTTGAATGAAACGAACAGTCTCCCAACTGGTCGTCATCTATTAGCGTTCCTCTAATCTTTAGAATGACTTCTACAGCCTCGGTTCGGAGATTGGTACATTGACTGCAAAGCATTGCTTGCAAAACTGCTTCTGATCGAGCATACCAAGCGGACCTTCTTGCCACAGGTAACACGATGTCCCTCACTACCTTCCTCTGTGTTCTTACTAGCTGCAATTGAAACAAAAGGTGATTGGGCCCATCCACCCACATAGGATTAAGTTTCACACTAAACCACTGGGGAAGATAAACTCCAATAATAAATTCAACAATTAACCTCAAATTCTTCAGCACTTTGCCCTTCAATTCGTGTTTGGAAATCCAAATCCTGCAGAAACGAAGAGCTGTAGTTAACCAACGGCTGTGACTGACAGGTCCAATCTCCAAGAGAGCCAATGACTGAGGCACTTCTCCTGATCTTATTGCTTGGGCAATACGATAAGCATAGGATTGATCTGTGCTGAGATCTTTGATGACTCCTTCAGACAACGCCGGAAGGGGAGGGCCAACTTCGACCTTTGGAAAGGTTGTATTTATTTCTAGTTGTGTTGCTTCATCCAGCATGATGCCAAGGGGACCTGACCACTTGTTGTTGCTCTTTGTAGGACCATCAAGTTCCTGGATGAGATGACGAAGGGGTAGCACGCCTGTATGTAAATCACATACAATCCAAACAAGTCTTCTTCCTAGTTTTTTCTCTAAATGCGTCATTACACCCCTCTGCCATCCGGTGTTCACTGCAGTTGAATCTCCACCAACAGCCTGCAGTGAACTGCCAAGTCCTCTCTCCTGAACCCAACATAAAATATGATCAGCAATGACCTCTGCATGTTTCTTCCCTTCTACTTCAGTTTCGGGAGCAAAGTGAAACAAAAACCGACCACCAGGCTCAGAACAGACAGAGTAGTGTTCTTCTTTGATGAGACCTGGAAACTTTCTGTTCACTCCCTCTACTTCTAGCAAAACTTTTGTGTCATCTATTCTTCCATCAAACAAAAGACAGGAGAGCCCTCCCTCGCTTAAATCTTTTTCATGCTGATCAGATATTTCCTTCATTATTTTTTCTTGTGCTCTTCTAATTTTATTATGATCTGTCACCAAAGATACATCCTCTCGGCTGATGAGGCCTGCATCTATTCAAGCGGCAGTTGCAATTTCTGCAGCCTCACGAAGTCCAGCATGGTGGCGAATACTAGCTAAAGCAATGTTTGAAATATTTCTTGTGTTGTATTTAATTTTCTTTGGTAAAGGTTCAGATGGCTCTTTGGAACTATCATCTGATGTTGCTTCCTGTTCATCAGAAGAACTATCAAAGAAGTGATAAACATCTTGACATAGCTCTTCCTCTCTTTGGATGGCTTCTTCACTCTTCATTTTCTTCTTTTGTTCCCTCTCTCGGATTTGTTCTCTCTTCTTGGCATTAGCAATCTGCTTCTTTGTTTCTGAATAATCTATTGAACCCATTTGCATACTTCCTTGGCCTTCTGCCTTTGTCCTCTGTGCCTTTATAAATTCAAGCTCTAAAACAGGGATCTTCTTTTCACGAGGACAACCACAATCAATGTGGGAATTATTTTCTCTCTTACCTGAGTGAGAACAGTTGGATTCAGAACATAATTGTATGGAGCACTTGCAGGTCAAAATGTCAAACAGAGTATCAAGTGTGTGCAGAAATTCATTTTTCCTGGCCAAGTTTCCTTTACCAAGTGATGTTTCAACTGCTTTGTGCCATAATTTCGTTAGTTTTAGCTCAATAGTTCGACACTGATTACTCACAGGTGGTTTGAATAGTGCATTAGCTTTTGTCCATTGATGCAGAAGAGGGACTATCATGTCATTTATGAGTTCTTTATCTGTATAGTTCCTTCTGTCCTTTGCATTTTTTTCTCGAAGGAGTAACCCTAATCTTAGCATGTCTCGCACTGTTGGAAGTTCTGATACAGGAAGCTCCTTCCCTTTACCAACTAGCAGGCTCAAGTGGGTTGACAACTGACTTCTTGTCTTCAATTTTGACATCTTCACACTATCTGACAAATAGAAAAATATTTCAATGTTTCATAATTCATTTGTTGTTTCAAAATATATCAATTTGTTTATCAAAAATGCTGTAACAGAAATAACATAATAATTTCTTAGAACATAATGTTTTATACAATGATATAAGTAACTGCGACAATCAATATGCCCTACTTACAATAATTAAAATGTAGAATTCGTCTGGTAGAGTAGGTGCAAGTGCAATGAGAGCAAACCACCGTCTATGATATCTAGAAGGAGAGTGAGCCGGGCGCCTTATCCTCACGCTTGGTACAAGTCAAAACAAGAATTAAACTGTCCCACACGGAGAGCCTGTTCATGTTCATGTTCTGACATGCATATTGTACACAAGCTATAGAACCATAAAATACTCCATAATCCATATGCTTACATGAGATTAGTTAATATCAAGTGAATAATTCTAATCAAGTCTCATTAATTTGTTGAAATACTGATATTTGAAACTTTAAGGTATAATTGATGTAGGTGAGGGTTATTTCAATTCATTTTTGTTTACTAATCTCAAGTTTAGACATAAAGAGGCACAATATTTTGACTACCAAATTTGATTTTTAACATGTTGACGAAATTGACACACCCTATAACATAGTGGTTGCCAGACGATAACCTCAGAAGTACTAATCAGTGTACAATCCTTCTGCTTTCACTACACGATGGTACCAGAATGACCATATCCGTTGACCTGTCAAATTCATCGCCTTTTCTACTGCATCAGCAACGAATTAATATGTTACTAGCCTTACGTAAAATAAGGAAATCGTCGAATGATATCCGAATTTCATGTCCTCCTTTGGTATTGCATACTTGTACCCTTAAATTGGAAACATACATTGCAGCAGCACTGGTCGGGACACTGTCATATGAGCGTGGACCACAGGTTGCGAGTGTTCCTTTTCGTACAGGCAGAGCTGCCACCCGCTACTGAGATTATGAAGGAAAGGAAAAATTGATTCATTACCACCGGTTTTAAGGTAACAAATAACCAACTAGACGAAGTACACGGTAAACGTGATTAAATTTACTTGTAACACCGTAAACAACCGGCAGTGACCTGCCACTTGTAACACCGTAAGCAGCCAGCAGTGAAGTGCCACTTGTAACACCACGAGCAACCAACAGTGACCTGCTATCATCGAACCTAAATACAAGCAGTGAGCTGCACCACCAAATACAGGCGGTGAGCAGTGGTTCATCGAACAAACTTTGAGACCTAACCGGAGGTGCAAATGAATATCAATCAAAGGACAAGGTTGTGGAAATGGATCCAGAGCAACGAAGGGGAAAGTTGAACAAGGACAAAGGTGACCGAGACCCAGAGAAGGAAGTTGTCCCTCCAGAGCTGAACAACCGCGACTTTACGGCAACAGAAGCTGAAGGGAGCCATCCTCTGCCTGAGCCTGAATGCTCAGCACCTGACCAGAATCCCGGGTTCAACATGATGGCAGACGTGTGACGAACTGTGACTGAAATGCTGGATGCGTATTTCACAAAGGGGGAAGAAAGGGAAGCAGCACGACGTTTGGAGTTTGGGAATGGCAAATTCGAACAGTCAGAAGGTTCTCAGAACAATTCTGGGAACACAAGTCCTGGATGAATACCAACTGCTGATGCTATTTGTGAAGTGGAAACAATAATAAATAGTCGAACCATCACACCTGCGTCGAGCGACATGAGAGACCTGAAAGCGTTTACACCAGCTCACATTCTCCACGGTGGCCCACATGCTGATCTGCCATTGGGAGGATGTCTTCTGAAAGACTTACATCAACGACGGTGGCTGCACGTGCAGTTCCTAGCAGACCGCTTCTGGAAATGCTGGGTGAGGAAGTACCTTCCACTACTCCGCAAAAGACAGAGGTACATAGAACCAACCTGTAATCTCCAGACAGGCGACCTTGTCTTCGTCACTGGAGAAGATCTTCTTAGCAACAAACGGCCATTGGGCAGGGTCACGACACCAGTCCCGGGAGCCAATGGTCTAGTTCACCAGGTGCTTGTGCGAACCGTATCTAGGGAGTTCCGAAGGCCAGTGACCCGTGTATACCTTATTGAACACGCCGCACCGTACATCTTGGGCGATTGCCCAGCGCCGGGAGTGTTATCGCCGCTGGCTTCAGCTACAGTGCTGGCGTGTGATGCCATTAAATCTTTTGACCTGTGACCTCCCCAGATGTAGAAGTGTTTACAGACAAGTCCTGGTTCTGCTGAGTGGACTGTCTTAGACTGGTGGCGGTGGCTGCCCGCCCCTCCATGAGACAGATCTCCCTCTCTAGTGATGCTGTGAAGACCAGCCTTCTGTCCGAGAATTTGTGCTGGGACGATTTACGCAATACTGTTTTTTCTTGGAACACCATACTGATCTGCATTGACTTGCACCTGTAAGTACAGCCTAAGTGATGACGTACCCCTCGGTACTGAAATATTGTTGAATAATTACGCCTACACGTTTCTGCCTAACCTGGAATAATAAGACAATGCAGAGTGAAGCGAAGCTAAGATTAATAGAGTTATGAACTTTGTGTTATGTCAGTATGTTTAATAAATTGTAATTAAGATAAAATTGTGTGAGACAGACTAATTATGTATCAGATGGATCACCTTGTAATATTATTAACACCTTCTCCTCTGCAGGTTTTGACCACATCAATAATTGTTAAATGCGTCAGAAGACGGGTTTCAATCATTCCCTTCGACTTGCCCGTAACCTGAACGTCCTTAACTAAGGCGTTTACAGTTTACATAGGAGTGAACATCGATTTTGTTGGTGTCTTGAATATTTTTGCATTTTTACATTAAAATTATTGGGCATTCTTAAATTTAGTTAACATATTGATAATATATAGTGCAGTGCAGTGTTGATTTAAATAAAATAATCTTGAATTACACCTAGTGAACTTAAAATTTTATTGGTGGAATTACTGCTTCAAGCATGGGTCCCCTGAAAGGTGATTTCTCCTCCATCCCCACTTCCTTCTCTTCTCCCCCACCCCCACTTTTAGTTCCCATCATCATCATCAACCAGGAACCTTCTACATACACACCTCAAAGTAAGTGAACTTTACTGCATTTTTTTTTTTTTTTACTTTGTATGTACTTTTCTGTGAGCTGGAACCAATTACCCAATATCGCATTGAAACAATGGATTTCGTTAACAAAATTTTCGGTTTACGAACAACTCTGTGTAACGAATTGTGTTCGTTAACCGAGTGACCACTGTATAAAACTATAAAGAAAAATTTAGAGCATGTGCGAAGTTAATGCAGTTATCGCCCACTACGGCTATAACTGCATCTCCAACTCGCCATCCCAGCTGCCACGTTTATTGTTATTTGTAGTGAAACTATAAAAGCTGTTGAATAATCCTTAGAATGCATGCTGTATTGTGGCTTAAAAATAAAGAAAATATAATATAAAACTAAAAAAAAAAAAAAAAAATTGCATAGGTGTATGTGAGAATTGAACATGTGTGTGGAAGCGGTTATAGCCTAAGCTTTGGCTATAACTACGTTGTCGACTCGCCCACCCAGCTGCCTTGTATTTTGTTACTTTTAATGAAGTTATGAAAGTTGTGGAAAATCCTTACAATTTTCTAATGTGGCTTAGAAATAAAGGAAAATGAAGAGTGTATGTGGAGGCAGTGGGCTATAATTGTGTGGCTGTGCTCCCTACTGATGTGATGTCATGACATACACACAGCCAGTGCGGCACTCACTCGTCTGTGACTCAGCTGGTTGACTGCCGGAAATGTGTCGTGTCACTCAGAAGAGGGTTGAGTCTGGAAGTAGCTATTTTTTTACATAAAATATGATTATTTTATGATATGTTGCAAAGTAATATCTTCATTAGCCAGAATCCCTCAAACCCGGAACTCTCCGATAGCCGGAATTGAAATGTGCTTGGAAAATCATTTCCAAAGCCGAGAGCATTTTCTGAATATATCTTGAATAAAGACGAAAGCTAAAGTATTTTTGGGGGGGACCTGACCTGACTCAACGTCAGGTGGAGGTAGGGTGGGGGATTAGTGGTCTCATATTACTAACCTTCTGATAGAATGTCAGGTCACCCTTCCTTGGCTGAGGGATAAGTGGGTCTCATGACCTGAAGATGTCTCGAATAAACACGAAAGCTAAAGTATTTTAGGGACATTGTGATAAGTATAAATGAGCAAAGTCGTATCCCTTCAACCTTACATTACATTTCATTTCAAAATATGAAGTGAGAAAGCAGGATAGGTGGCCTAAACATAGCATGCCTAATAAAAACAATCTGACTGGGCAACAGCGCCCAGTTAGGTCATCCTTATGCGGTCGAAAACACAGTCAAAATCACAGATCCAAATAAAAACAAACCATACAACCTCTTATGGTCACTGCATGGAGTGTCAGGACCCTTCTAGATACTGGTACAAATGAACGTCCTGAAAGAAGAACTGCCCTTGTGGCAAAAGAGCTGGTTAGGAATAACATCGACATAGCCGCCATCAGTGAGTCCCAGCTCCCAGACGAGGGTCAACTCACAGAACGGTGATCTGGTTATACAGTACCTTCTTCTGGAAGGGTAAGCCTGATGTGGAGAGAAACCTCATTTACAGAGTTGGCGTTGCCATCCGCCAACACATCCTACACAGAATAACTGAAATGCCTATTGGGATCGACGAGAGCCTCATGACGCTTTGAGTCCCACAGAATCACTCACACCATGCCTTTTTCATCAGTGCATATGCCCCAACACTGGATGCAGAGGATGAAATCAAGGAGGTCTTTTACTCCGACCTCGACAGAGTGCAAACCTCTACCCCCAGAGAATATAAGGTTGTGCTCCTTGGTGACTTCAATGCCAGAGTTGGCAGAGATGCTGACATTTGGCAGGGAACCATAGGGAGAAATGGACTAGGCAAGTGTAATCCCAACGGCCTACTCTTCCTCAGCAAGTGTGCTGCACACAACCTCACTATCACCAATTCATTGTTTTGGCAGGCCAACAAGTTCAAGGATTCGTGGCAACACCCACGATCCAAACACTGGCGTCTCATTGACTACATTATTGTCAGAGAAAAAGATTGCCCAAGCAATGCTTGGCTCAGACCACTGTGACACTGATCATCGGCTCGTCAGAGCCAAGCTCTCACTTCATGTCGCTCCAAAACAGCGAAGGCAACAAGCCTCCAGAGAGCAACTCAAACATGGGCTGATAAACAACCCGACAACAAACAACACAAATCCCAGTGCTGAATGGGATATTCTCAACACTGTCATGACAAAAACCTGCAGACAGACCCTCAGCCAGATAGGAAGAATACACCAGGACTAGTTTGATGAAAGTGACCCAGCAATCAATGTATCCGTCAATGATAAACGTGCTGCTTTAACTGACTGGCAGAACAACCCTCTTGGATCAAAGCTGATACCTTCCGCAAGAAGAAAGCGGCAGTTCCAAACCAAATTTCGCAAACTAAAGAACAGCTGGTTTTAAAATAAAGCAAATGAAATGCAAAAAATGGCAGATCAGCACAAGATGCGCGAATTTTTCAATTCCACTAAAACATTTTATGGGCCAATCATTCGTGACACAGCACCCCACCCCCCCCCCCCCCCACTCATCCGACGGTAACTCCATAATTAAAGACGATGAAAGCCTCCTTCAGCGCTGGAAAGAGCACTATAGGGGGCAGTGAAATTTTTCTCAAAGCTGCACTCTTCAGGCATTGTTCCTTATACATATCTAAGACTCCATGCCAAATTTGAAGCTGATATGTCGAGGTTTAGTCTGCCGCATTTTCTACTGAAATTTTTAAATTTACCAACAGTACTAGCCAAACAGCCGCTGTGGCGGTGCAATGTTCTGTTCAGTGTTTATCAACTTTTTTTTCATGTCTCTTATTTCATTTAAGTTGTCTTGTTGCAGATGAGTATGGTGCTATGTCTATATTGATTATCAGCCTTTTCTCATTTCATTTCTCAATGTTGTGTTACTGTACTGTAATGTAGGGGAGACCTGTGTTTAATGATGAAGTGGAGAAAGATCTGTCCTGGGATCAGAAATACCTGTATAGGATTTGTAAAGGAGTTATCACAGGTGTTGTTGAAGATGACTTAGCTGCTATTGAGCCAGGTCCTCCCTGTGTGTCAAGGTGGAACACCTTATGGAGTAGAATCCTCAGGCTGTATGTAGCAACATCAAGACCCAGCCATGAGTTGAAAAGAATTGTCATTACAATAATAAAGTTCGGTGCTCCAATGTGGTTTTACATCAAGATACACCCTTACGTAACACACGGCTCAAGGAACGTATTCCAGTCCCTGCTATATATGAAACACCTGAATAGTGAGGAGGAGACGATAGTGAAGAAGGCTGTCCAGAGAAATGCATACTTCGCCCACACAGATGAACTTCTTCTTGGTATGTGTGCAGATGAGGACATGACTGTTAGAGAATAAGCTGTCTCAATGATAAGAAAAATTAGAGAGGAGAATCAGCAAAAGGAAGAATGCCATGGCAGATCTGAAGAGAAGGAGGAAGATTCTGATGCTGCTGTTGACGAGAATTTGTTAAACTATACTGATGAGGAGGGTAAAGATGGAGATGGGAATGAGGATGTGCCTCCTGTAGTCAACATGAGAAAGGTGGTGACTCCGAAACTAAAGTGGCAAGCAAAAAACTATCATTCCATGATTAACTGGAGGAATAAACTCAAGACTGAGCCTCCTTACATTGCTTCTCTGTCAAATCTACTGGTTAATGACATTCTTGAGACACCATTAGTGGTGCCCAAGTGGCCAAACAGCACTCAGGCGGTCGAGAGAGGCATAGAAGTGATGACTGAAGCTTGCACTGAAGTGACGGGATACGAATCGAGAGATGGATGTATAAGGCAAAGATTATTGTCTAGGAAAATGATGCCAAGGTTCCGCACAGAAAAGAATTTCAATGTGAACTTGTAATGATTTTCTATACGGTGTACCTGTAAAATAACATGTGAATTAAATTGATGTCACCCATGTAAAATTTATCATTATCCTGGAAAACATTAAATGACACCTAATTTTTGGTATACACTAAAAGTTGACAAAAAGTCGTTCGCGATGCGGCAGGGTAAGTATGCATGAAATGGCATGATATTTTGCACAGGTGTTTGTTACAGCCATACAAACGATGCCTGAAAAGTGCAGCCTGCAACTCAAATAAAAGTGTTTTTTCCCTGCCCCCGAGAGCACTACCATTTACTGCTCAACCGAAACACCAATGTGGATGTCCTGACTACCCAGCAGGTCCCTCAGCATCCAGAGCTGACCCACCTCAGCTATCCTCCATCCCTGGATGAGGCAGCTACTGCCATCAAACAGATGAAAAATAACAAAGCCTCAGGGCCTGATGGAATCCCAACCGATGTGCATAAAGCCGGAGGACTCTGCTTACCGGCCGTCTCCACTCTCTCCTGGAGAATATATGGGAAAAGGAGGAAATCCACCAAGTTCGTAAAGGTACCTCCACTGACACAGCACACACATTAACAGCTCCACTAAACCATTGTTTTATAACATTTTACTTTATATTTTCTATTTTAAAATTAATTGATACATGATGCCTGGTGGTTACAAGTGTTCCCTGAAGAATGCAGTCATGGGTTGGGAAACACCGTGTAACACTGAAGTCCGTTTATTATGGATGAGAGAAATACAAGTGGTGACTCGCGTATGCCATGCACGGCTCACACCGTCAGACTGAGGCTGCCTTGCCATATGGCAGCCTCGGGGCAATGTTGCCACATAACGTGCAGTGTTGCCACGTGATGATATATATAAATGCTACTCAGCACAGTAGCTTATATACAGGGTTGCTACTTGGCACAGTAGCTTATATACAGGGTTGCTACTCGGCACAGTAGCTTATATACATAACCTACATCTCTCTCCCCCCTCACGCTCATAGTCTTTGTCTTGAGCGGACTTCTTAGTCCTAAGTCGCTCCGAGCGTCGAGGTGCACTGTGGGGCGGATCCTCGTGAGGTGTAGGTGGCTCGTCCTCAGTCGGGGCCAGCAGCAGCGGGTGGGACTGGCCGGAGGAAGCGGTGGTTCCTCCACCAGACACGGCCGCTCGGCATCCTGACCTTGTAGTCCCGCGACTGGCCGACGCCCATCACTATGCCCACCTTGTCCCAACGTGTTGTCGTCGGGTCCTGGACGCGGACAAGGGCACCAATCTCCAGTGGCTGAAGAGGGCGGGCACGGTCGTCATACCGAGCCTTGGCGTCCTGGGCACGTGAAGCGGCGCGGCGGTCGCAGCTCTCGGCTCTGGTCTGCCACTCCTTCGCAAAGGCCTTGGCGTGTGCAGGAACGTAAGAGCAGAGAGGGTGACCATACAGGATCTGGGCAGGGGAGCGTCCTGTGTGGGTGGGAGTGGACGCGGGTTCTGGGCAGCTCCGTGCGGGAGCGCCAGGCGCGTCGCTCGTCGACTCACGCACCCTGCTGGCGGTGTAAAGAGCTGCTGGGATCTGCTCGGGAAAGTCTCTGGGCACCACGCATAACTCCTTGAGGTGCTTCCACGACAACAAGAGTGTAGCGAGAGTAGGCTGCACGTCGATCCATCCGTGACACGACCTGTCGCCGTAAGTGATCTCCGCTTGAAAGGAGCCCACAGCGTCCGGCATCTGGGAACCGTCCGCATTGTAGTACAGCAGCTGCGTCGGTGGTCCCAGGTCGCGTTTGGTGAGGCCCAGTTTCTGGAGGTGCTTCAACCCAATCACCGTAGTATCAGCGCCGGTGTCCGGTATCACCTCGATGTGACCCGACACATCACCGTGTGTGACGGCGACGCGGATGGTAGGGGAAGGGGTAGCCCTGGGGCGTGTGGTCGATTCCACCCTCCTGATGTGACTACGCTGCTGCTTGGGGCTGCGTGGGCCATCTGGACGGGGCTGCGTGCGAACCACCCCGATGGAAGTGCCCTGCTTTCCTCCTCGTCTCGGGCTTTTGGGCTTGGGTTGGCGGCAGCACTTGTCGTAGTGTCCATAGCGACCGCAGGCCTGACACTTGCGGCCTTGTGCAGGGCACCTGTCTGTGTTAGACCAGTGGCCCCTACGGTCACATCCACGACACAGTGCGTCGGCGGCCGGGCATGTCTTGGGGCTGTGCTGCTTTCCGCAGCTGCCACAGGAAGCACTAGGCGGAGGCGTGGAAGAACGTGTGGCAGCCTTCGCGTTGTTGGCCGCCTTCTTACCCTTCTTGTACTGAGAGATTGCTCTCACAGCAGGAGGGGCCCGTAAGGCAGAGGTGGCGGACTTGGTGGCCTCGTATGACCGACATTCAGTCACTACCACCTGGAGTGTGGAGGAAGCGTCACTGCACCAACTCTTCCTGCCTGACACCTGTCAAGATCCCGTGCTTGATCCAGGCTTCCTCACATTCCCAGCTGTGCGCCTTGCAGACGTCGATCTCCTCTGACAAACTCTTCAAGCGTACAAAAAAGTCGTCAAAGGATTCGTTCTCCGCCTGCTTGCAGCTGGTGAAGGCGCGGCAACGCAAAGCCTCGTTATTCCGACCCTTAACATGCTCCTGTAAAAAGTCGAGCACATCCGTCACTGAAGAGGTAGAATCGGGAGGCACTTGCAACCTGTGCTCCAAAACTCTCTGGGTCTCCAGCGACAAACACATCCGCAGTTGGATGAGCTGTTTGTTCAGAGGCATGCTGTCAAGGTCCACCATCGTGGAGTAATCTGTCCAACGCCGCCTCCACTCACGAAAAAGCTGAAACGTGACGTCTGGTGAGAGGGTGGGTGGGGGTTGAAAAGATGCCTTGGGAGCTATTTGTTTGGAGGCAAGAGTACTTGGAGGACGCTGGTGTGGTGGAGGAGGGAGTGAGGGAGGGTGGGTTAGCGCCAGGGTCGCCAATAGTGCATCAAAACGCGACTTTTCCTCCTCTCTTCGTGTCTCCTCCCTCTGAAGTTCCATCTCTCTGCGTCTCTCGTCCCGGTCGTCCATCCACCTCAGAATTGTGGCAATGTCCGTTACTGGAGGTGGAGGATGAGAGTCTGCGCCCGGTGGAGGAGAAGGTGGTGGGGAGTCGTGTCTCCCATCTTGATGTTGTCCCTTCTTACCTCCCATCTTAATGTGTGTGTGGACTGCACTGTTTAGTATATAAAGTGGCGCCTCAACAGCTCGAACCACATATATATGACATAAACAGCTCAGAAATAACGCATATAGTCCACTGTTCTGTCCGTGAGTGCGTGCGTGCGTGTGTGTGTGTCTGAGAGAGCACTTCGTGGTGGCCTTAATGCCGGTGGCTGGAGACGCGGCGGGAGTGAGACCGTCAGTATCACCCGGGATGTCACACGAGAAGGGTGTACGGCTGCGTGCTCCGTGGGTACCACAAAAAAACAGGCCAATGCTCAACTCTCAGCTCTAGACACACACTAATACACTGACACTAACACTGCCACCGTCACTAAAACGCACTGTGACGGCCCAACACTGCACATCGCAACACAACACAACACACTATGAGTCGACGCACATCACCGGCAGACCTAACTGTCTCGGCATAGTTCACACACTTTGTAAGTCCACAGATCCCAATCACTGCGCCATGGTGGTTACAAGTGTTCCCTGAAGAATGCAGTGATGGGTAGGGAAACACCGTGTATCACTGAAGTCCGTTTATTATGGATGAGAGAAATACAAGTGGTGACTCGCGTGTGCCATGCACGGCTCACACAGTCAGACTGAGGCTGCCTTGCCATATGGCAGCCTCGGGGCAATGTTGCCACATAACATGCAGTGTTGCCACGTGATATATATAAATGCTACTCGGCACAGTAGCTTATATACAGGGTTGCTATTTGGCACAGTAGCTTATATACTTAACCTACAATGCCTTGACTCGGTTACTTTTGCATTTAGACAAATGATCAATTAATAAACCAGGGCATATGGAGATGCATTATGCAATAGTGATGTCACAAAGCTTTGCATCTGCAACCACAACTGCTGAGCAACCACATAAATTATCACAACCTGTTCTCAAATGCACTAAGTTAATTACTAAAAAAAATTATGTCTAGTGCAAACTATGGGATGTTTTTACTCAAATTAATTGCTGTCTTGCAAGAATTCCAGCAATGCAAGATATATTCTGCTAAATAAAGTCAGTGACATTTTATAAGCTGAAAATTAAAACTCCCTGCCTTAGAAATCCTTGAGTACAGTTAATTTTCCCTCCTGGCAGTCAACACATCACCTCCCCCACTCATCCCAACCAGCAGGGAGGATATATTTTGTTTTAGGCTTAAAGTTTTCTCTTATAAAATGTCACAGACTTGACTTCACAGAATATAACTTACACTGGTAGAATCCTTGCAAACTAGTGATTAATTTTAGTATAAACATTTCATAGTTTGCACAAGAGATAAAATTTTTGCACTTTAGAATACAGTGGTCCCTCGGTTAACGAACACAATTCGTTCCAGAATGTCGTTCATTAACCGAATCCATTGTTTCAATGGGATATTGGGTAATTGGTTCCAGCTCACCAAAAATTACATACAAAGTAAAAAAAATGCAGTAAAGTACACTTACTTTGAGGTGTGTATCTAGAAGGCTCCTGGTTGATGATGATAATGGGAATTAGAAGTGGGGCGTGGAGGAGAAAGGCGAAGAGAAGGAAGTGGGGATGGAGGAGAAGCATTTTACTGCTTTTTGGAAGGCGAGTCACCTTCCATAATATTGTCAGGAACCTGGACTGACAGATTCTCCAACAGGAAAATCCTCTCTCCTTTTTGAAGTGGAAGGCTGAGAGGAAGCATCTTTCTCCCACTGCCTTTTAGAGAAGAAACTGTCAATTTTTGTGTGTGGGGCATTTCTCCTCCTAATCATTAGCTGGTTCTTGAAGGAGACCACTTTGTCCTCATCAGTACACATAATAGGTTCTGTTGTTTCCACATCAGGGTGCCTTGAAGCCAGTTTCCTGAACATCTCCCAGTGGTGAACAATATCTTTTAATTCTGAAGAAGACATATGGTCATCACTTTCCCTTTCTTCCTCACCACTGTCTGTTTCTAGCATCTCATCCAGTTGTTTCAAGTCTTCAGGAGTAAGTTCCTGCTCATGAGACATCACAAGCTCTTCAACATCATCCTCCTCCACTTCGAGTCCCATTGACTGACCAATGGACACAATCTCCTTGTCCAACTCTGTTTCTTCCTCAAATCCATGCAGAATTCAGGGATCGAATGGAAACTTCTTGCCATGATGACACAATCAATTTTACAGCCTCCAGGATGTTATATTGCATCTTCCAGAACTGTGCTAGTGATAGATCGGGATCAGTGGAAGTTGCCTGATGACACCTTCTGAACAATTTCTTCATGTACAGCTTCTTGAAGTTGCTGATTACATTTTGGTCCATTGGCTGCAAAATTGATGTAGTGTTGGGAGGCAAAAACAACACTTTGACAAAGGCAAATCGAGCATCCAAAGTGCTGGCAAATTCAGGGTCATGACCAGGAGCATTATCCAGAAGGAGAAGAGCCTTTAAAGGAAGTTTATTGATGGTTAGGTAACTCTTCACAGAAGGGCAAAACTCTTCAACAGCCCATTCATTAAAGAGCTGTCTCGTTACCCATGCCTTACAGTTGGACTTCCAATAAACTCCAAGTTGTCCTCTTACCACCTTTTGTTGCTTGAACACCCTGGGGTTCTCAGAGTGGTAGACAAGCATAGGCTTCAGTAGGAAATCCCCTGAAACATTGGCACCAAGCAATAGAGTGAGACGGTCCTTCATGGGTTTATGCCCAGGTAAAGAAGCTTCATCTCTGGTGATGAATGTCCTTTTAGGCATATTCTTCCAGAACAGACCGGTTTCATCCACATTGAACACTTGCTGTGGAAGATAATTCTCTTCATCCATCAGTTCCTTGAACTCCACTACAAATTTTGCTGCTCCTTCCTTATCTGCACTGGCAGCTTCACTATGCTTAACAACACTAAAAATGTAACTTCTTTTCTTAAATTTATCGAACCAGCCCCTGCTGGCCCTAAACTCTTCAAAGTCAGTTTCAGTAGAACTAGGTTGATCTTCCTTCAAATGTTCGTATATTTCCCTGGCTCTTTCACAATTAAATTTTGTAGAAATTGAATCTCCTTTCATTTGTTTTTCTTTAATCCAAATAAGAAGTAACCTTTCTGTTTCTGCAATTAATGGTCTACCTTTAAACACTCTGGTAGATTTATCTCTCACTTTCACTTCTTTAAATTTGTCTTTCTACGCAAGAATTGTCGACACAGTTGATGCTGACATACCATATTCTTTACTTAATACATTTGTTCTAATGCCTTCTTCATGTTTTTCAATAATTTCCTGTTTCACTTGAATTGAAATCACCTTTCTAGATTTCTTTGGACCCATGCTGGATTCAATATATTAATTTCACAACTAAAATTTTAAGTTCACTAGCTGTAATTAAAGATTATTTTAATTAAATCAACACTGCACCAATATGTTAAATAAATTTCAGAATGACCAATAATTGTATACTGTAAAAATGTAAAAATACTCTGTGTTCAAGAGACCAACAAGCAAGATGTTTCCTCCACTGTACAGAGAGATAAACAGACGCCTTGGTGGGTGAGTGAAGTGGCTGATGGGCGCACCAAAAACTAGTTCCCTGTTCTGCATATACAGCGCATTATCAATTATGTTAAATAAATGTTAAAATGACTAATAATTTTAAAATAAAACTTGCAAAAATATTAAAGAGCACAACCTTCTTGATATTTACTCCAATGGAAACGAATGTAAGCCTAGAACCGATTACTGTATTGCCGATGTGCAAGCCAAAACATGTTGTCAGGATTTCGTTAATCGAAGTTTTGTTCGTTAACCGAATTGAAGATTCTTATGGAAGGTTATTTGTTAAGCAAACCGTTCGTTAACTGAGGGACCACTGTACTACAATGAATACAAAATGAGTACAGTAATATTATGTTAAAAATTATGGCATATTCACAGGGAAAAGTCTGTATAACTAGCCCCAGTGGTAAGGGTATTGTTAATATCAGTACCCTTCATATAATACAGTCAACCCTCACTTTACGCGGTTAATGTAACCCACAGGGTACCGCGGAAAGTGAGAAATGCGTAAAGTGAATAACATAACATGGGATTAAATGAAATAGAGACCAGCTGACCCCCAAACTCCACTTTTTCCAACACAATACCTATGTTCTAGTAAAAATAACATCTTAATTTTATGATGGTACATGCACACAATTAATACTTAAGAGAAATAGAGAAATACAGTCGCCAAGTTAATGTCCATTCAAATAATGGACTCCACTCCCTCCCCCCCTTCTCACAGTACACTCACTGGCTCTTCCCTCTGAGAAATTTTGGGGGGAAAACCAGGTATAGTAATAAATAATACCTCAAACTAAAGTTAGGATAATATAATTGACATTGCTGGATTCCTTGTAAGACCAGGAATAATTTGAATATAAATGTCATATATTTTTCACAAAAGATAACAAATTTACTCAGAGTAAATATTACATCTAAAATTTGTATGTCTAATGCAAAATCTATGATGTTTATATTCAAAATGATCATCAAATTGTAAGAATTCCAGCAATGTAAATTATATTCTGGCCGGGTAATTTGTATGAATTTTATGAGCTAAAACAAATATCTTCAGTTAATAAAAAAAAAAATATTCTTCACGACACTATCTGTCAATCAAAGTACCCCACCTTGCCTCCCCCCTCTTCCAACGAGCCAGATGGTCAGTCCATCCCAACCCTCCCCCCAACCTCCCACCAACCCTCCCTTCAAGAGAAAGGGTGGGTGAAAAAACTAGATTTTAACATTTAGTATTAAATAATACCTCAGATTAAAGTTAGGATAATATAATTGACATTGCTGGATTCCTTGTAAGACCAGGAATATTTTGAATATAAATGTCATATATTTTGCACAAAAGATAACATATTTACTCAGAGTAAACATTATATCTAAAAATTTTATATCGAATGCAAAATATATGATGTTTATATTCAAAATGATCATCAAATTGTAAGAATTCCAGCAATGTAAATTATATTCTGGCCTGGTAATTTGTATGAATTTTATGAGCTAAAATAAAAATCTTCAGTTAATAAAAAAAAATATATTCTTCACACATGCCAGGTGGTCGGTCACCGGTCCCTCCCTCCCCCCCCACCCCCCACCAACTGTCCCTACTAGATAAATGTGTGGGAATACCAGACTGTTTTCCTTTTTAGTAATAGATAATAAATCAGACTAAAGTTAGGATAATATAATTGACATTGCTGGATTCCTTGTAAGACCAGGAATATTTTGAATATAAATGTCATATATTTTGCACAAAAGATAACATATTTACTCAGAGTAAACATTATATCTAAAATTTGTATGTCTAATGCAAAATCTATGATGTTTTTATTCAAAATGATCATCAAATTGTAAGAATTCCAGCAATGTAAATTATATTCTGGCCGGATAGTTTGTATGAATTTTATGAGCTAAATAAAAAAATTATACTTCACCCGTGTAAAGGGGTACACCCACCGCGGAATGTGAGCATCCTGGGTTCTGGCAGGGCACCGTGGAAACGCGGAATGTGGGACCGCGTAAAGTGATGGTTGACTGTACAGTAAAATATTTACTTTTACCTTATTATTACAGTTGGTCCTCCTATTACGCGGTCCCGCATTCCGCGTTTCACCGTTAACGCGGTGCCTTGCCAGAACCTAACATTTTCACATTCCGCGGTCGTGAACCCCATTACACGGAGAGCGGCTGGCAAGCCGCGCCATTTTTGGATCCAAACCTCCCGCCATCCGCCATGTTGTGTAAGAGGCGCGAAAATGGTGCGCACAAGGTCGCCCAGTCATCAAAACATTACCGAGTTCTTCACCCGCCACCCACTACAGCCGGCCCGAGTCAGTGATAGTGATAATTATAGTGAGGATATGGACTTATATGAACTTTGGGGGGTTTGACAAAGAGGCCCTTCAAGCCTCTGTGTTGGATAGTTATACAATTGATACAAGTGATACAGGTGAGGGCCAATAATCTGCCCTCTGCCTCGGAACCAACCGCCCATCCCCGTGTGCCCAGCCATCTTTTCTACTAATGTAAGTGTTAAAAAACCTAATATTATTGATATTTCTCTTAATTATTAATTGTGTGTGCATGCCATCATAAAGTTAAGATAATATTTTTACTACAACATAGTTGTGTGTCGTCAAAAAGTGGAGTTTGGGGATCAGCCCGGACTCCATTTCAATTAATCCCATATGTTATGGTATTCACTTTACGCGTTTCTCACTTTCCGCGGTACCCTCCGGGTTACATTAACCGCGTAATACGAGGACCAACTGTATTTGTCTACTGAACTGCCTCATTCATGATACAATATTATTTACATACTTTTCATTAATTAGTAAAAGTATGTTCTTGTCATAATCTGTACCCTTCATATACAATACAGGTTCTCCCCGACTTACGACCGACTCGACTTACGTCCACCCGCACTTACGATCTGCCTCAGTCGTACCAAAATGTGGTCAAATTATGTAGTTTTTAGTCCCAAAGTCAGTACACAGACAAAATTTTCATCTGTAATTCACTTTAAAATGGCTGGCAAGCTTAAAAGTGAGTGTTTTGTGGTGCTGAAAAGAAAAAGAGACCCAAATTTTCGATTTTCCATGTTACAGTAAAAGTCCAAAAATCCGGATGCCAGAAATCCGGACCACCTGAGAATCCGGACTTTTCGAAAACTATTTTTTTTTTTTTTTTTTTTTTTTTTTTTTTTTTTTTTTGCTGGCTTTTATGTGTATGTGCGCATGCATGAGTGCCACAGCTGCACAGCGACAACAAGCAACCACGCGGTTGCCACTTTAAAACAAGCAATCAAACTGTGACAATGTATGTAATTTTGAATCTTACTCTTTTCATTTACAGAGTACTGTACAAGCCCATAATAATGGCTCCTAAAGTAGATAATCTTTGTTGTGTGAAGAGAAAGAACACGTTGAAATTGGGTGACAAACTTGAAATAATTAAGAAACTAGAACATGGTGTGAGCAATACTTTTCTAATGGAAACATACGACATTGGAAAGTCTACAATTTATGATATAAAAAAGGCAAAGATTTAAATTCTAGATTTCACAGCTTTTTCTTTAAAACTGCTCGTTTTGATAAATAAAGCATGCTTTATTTGCGAATGAATAAGCCAACAAAATGTACCTGTTCATCTCTTCTTTATTCCTCCTTAAATTTGAATTTTAAAAGTACTGCCTGAGAATCCGGAAAATCCGAAAATCCGGACCGACCCAATCCCCAAGCAGTCCGGATTTTTGGACTTCTACTGTATTTATGCATTTCCGACTTACGACCATTTCGACTTACAACCTGGATGTTGGTCCCTAACCCTGTCGTAAGTCAGGGAGTACCTGTACAGTACAGAACTACGTACAGTAATATCTCCGTTTGCTGGAATCCCTTAAACCCGGAACACTCCGATAGCCGGAATTGAAATTAGCTCGGAAAATCATTCCCAAAGCGGGAATTTAAAAAAAAAATTTCAGCTTTGGGAACAAATTTTCCATGGTCGAAAATCGAAAGCATTTTCTGAAAATGTCTTGAATAAAGATGAAAGTTAAGGTATTTTTGTGGGGGGACCTGACCTGACTCAATGTCAGGTGGAGGTAGGGTGGGGGATTAGTGGTCTCATTTTACTGACCTTTTCTGATGGAATGTCAAGTCACCCTTTCTGGGTGGGGGATTAGTGGGTCATATGACCTGAAGATGTCATGAATAAACACGAAACCTAAAGTATTTTTAGGGAGATTGTGGTAAGTATAAGTATAAATGAGCAAAGTTTAATCCCTTCAACATTACATTACATAGCAGTTTAAAATATGGGGTGAGAAAGCAGAAAGGTGTGAGTGATTAGAGAGATGGAGTGGAAAGGAGTGGTAACATTATGCACGAGTGTTGCCAAGTGATAAGCTCCTCAACAGCTGATCTCTTAATTCGCCTCCATGCTGTCACACAACAAGACCCTCACAGGATGCCTGTGTGTGTGTGTTTTAGCTTGCCAAGCACATTGTAGGATTTGAAGAAGTTGATGATGAGTTTGTTCAGGAGTCAGGTAGCGAGGTGACATGCCAAGACACTTACACTAGGGTTGTCATACGTCTATATTTTCCCGGACATGTCCTCCATTTAGGTCTCGAAATCTTCAACCAGAAGTAATTTTTAAAATTCTTCAAAAGTCTGGAATTTCAGCTTCCATCATTTTGTTAAGTCACGTGAACGCCTATACGGTGTTGTCAACTTAGCTGTCAAATATTTGATTGATAGGGGGTAGAAGTTGATGATGTGAAGTGTTTTGACCAAGTTAGTAACCTGAAGCAGTTTGTGGAAAATTACAAGAGTGATGAAGAATTTAGTAATCTGCCAACACATAAAAAGTGGACCAGATACTTTGAAAAATCAAAGAACATTGACTGCCCACTCAGAATTGCTAAGAATTGCACAGTTCTTCTTTCCTATGTCATCTCACAATGCAAATGTAGAAAGAGTTTTTTCACTGATGCAAAGTCAATCGACAAAGGAAAGGAACAAATTGAGTGGTGAAACAATGAAAGGCATTCTGACTGTACAGTACAACTTCCGAAAAACATCTTACAGTCACTTCTATACCTTTCTAAAGAGCAATCAGCCAATACTGAAAAAGATCCGATCTACAGAAAAGTATGCATGGGCATATATATATATATATATATATATATATATATATATATATATATATATATATATATATATATATATATATATATATATACCTGTATATATATATATTGACCCTTCCATTAACGAACTCAATCCGTTCCAGAAGGTCGTTCGTTAACCGAAAAGTTCGTTAACCGTAACCATTGTTTCAATGGGTTTTTGGGTAATTGGTTCCAGCTCACCGAAAATTTCCTAAATTCAACAAAAATGGTAGAAAAGTTCACTTACTTTGAGGTGTGTATGTAGAAGGCTCCTGGGATTTAGAATGGGGGTGGAGGAGAAGGAAGAAGAGAAGGCATTGGGGTGGAAGAGAAGTCACCCCATGGTGCCATTTCACCCATAAAGTGTTAGCTCTCTGGTGTAATTCAAGATTATTTTCTTTAAATCAACGCTGCACTGCATTATATATTGTCAATATGTAAAATATATTTCAAAATGACCAATAATTTGCTTGGAAACACAGAAAAAAAGCGTTTAGTTGAAGAGAGTCTCAAGCAAGATGATACCTCCAGTGAAAACAGAGAGAGACTAAGTCCTGTTTGCTGCGTTAAGAGGCTGGATGCCGCGCATTAAACTAGTCACTTTACCTTCAATTATGTTCAATAATTGTTAAAATGACTAAAAAATTGAATATTAAACTTAAAATTATTGAATAGTATAAACTTCTTAATATTTACTAAAATAGTAAGGAATTTAAGCCCTAGAACCGATTAATGTATTGGCGGACTGATACTAAAGCTGGTTGCCCGGTCAGTGCAAGGGAAAAGATGTTGAGGTCGGTTCGTAAGAACTTCGTTAACCAAATTTTTTTTTCGTTAACCGAATTGAAGATCCTCATGGAAGGCAGTTCGTTAATCGAAATTACGTTAACCGAGGCGTTCGTTAAACGAGGGGTCACTGTATATATATATATATATATATATATATATATATATATATATATATATATATATATATATACGGGGTGCCTCGCCAGAGCCGAACTTTCACTTAACGCGGGTTTTTTCCACGTATACTCGGCGAGTGTCCGGCTCGAGACGCTATTTTTAGATTCGCCCCACCCGCCTGCTCCTGCCTCCTCCCTCCTCCCTCCGCTTGGGCAAGCCGCGCTGTAAGGTTGCGCAGTGCATGTCTCTGTTGCATTATCACTGACGTCATATGCCGTATCGGACTGTGATTGGCCATGCATCCCTACCCCCCCTCTGCTGCTAGCTTTAATTGGCTTAAAGTATTATGACGTGTCCACCCGGTGGAGGGAGGGCGGGAGGGAGGAAAGACGACGCTTCACCTAGCCGCGGCAGTTTCATCCCTCCAGGCCACTCCATGTATACGTGAATCCATTGTTCTGTGAAATGGCTTCCGCCGGACCACCACCGCCACCAGAGAGAGACCTTTCCTTACCTGGACCCAGCCGCCCTAAGCCCAAGAAGACACGACGTGGTCTAAGCTACGAAGTGAAATACCAGATCATTCAAGATTTGGAGAAAGGAACACGGCAAGTTAATCTCTCGCGCCATCATGGCGTCAACAAATCTACGATTCGCACTATCAAGAAGGATGCAGCCAAGATCAAAGAGCACATGAAAATCACAAAATCTGCAGGTGCTTCAACGATCAAGTATTGCCAGAACAGGGTGCTGGCAAAAGTGGAAAATTTGCTGGTGAGTTATTTGATTCGTCAGGCGTGACGCAACATGGCGGTGGACACGCGCTCACTGCAGGAGTACGCACATGAGCTATACTCAGCAGTGTCACGTAAGCTGGGAATTGCAGAGCCCAAACCCTTCAATGCTGCTTCTGGATGGCTGCATAGGTTTAAGAAGAGGATCAAGATCACCAACATCAACATTGGTGGTGAGGAAGCGAGTGCTGACCGTGTGGCGGCTAGAGATTTTCCTCCGTTCTTACGTGAGATTATGGAGGAAGGACAGTACACCGACGACCAGGTGTTTAACATGGACGAATCTGGTCTTTTCTGGAAAAAGCTACCTTCCAAGACCTTCGTTGTAAAGAATGCCAGCAAGATTCGGGGCCGGAAGATGCAGAAGGAACGCATCACCGTCCTGTTTACCACCAATGCCTCCGGTACCTGTAAACCAAAGTTATTGGTGATTCACACAGCCCGCAAGCTGCACGCCTACAAGAATATGGACATGAACAAGCTTAATGTCCACTGGCTAACTGCACGTAAGGCGTGGATGTCCTCTTCTCTGTCCCTCTTCTGGTATGACGACTTTTGTTCCCGACGTGAAGAAATTATGCGAGCAACAGAATGTTCCATTCGACATTTTGTTGCTCCTTGACAACGCACCTGGACACTCGCCCCTACTTATGGATCGTCATCCCAACGCAAAAGTGGTCTTCCTTCCTCCCAACACTACGTCATTAATCCAGCCCATGGACCAGGAGTTGATCTGCAATGTGAAAGCTGCGTACTCTGCAAAGAGTTGTGTAAGCTGTGTGACACCGACAGCGAGAGTAAAAGCGACGAGGAAAAGGAACAAAAAGTGGCGACTCAAGAAGTTCTCGTCAAACAATTTTGGAAGAAGTTTAACGTCAAACAAGCTGTAGACTTCTTGGTGGAGGCATGGGATCAGCTGTCTATTGCTACGATTCGTCACGCATGGAGACATGTGTTGCATGGCATACCAGGTGAGAGGAGGAGTGAACCTGTGACTGGTGAGGTTCAGACTGTTGTAGTAGCAGTGGACCTTGCCAGAGAAGCTGCGCTCAGTATTACAGCTGAAGGCTTCTCCGAGACCACCAACGAAGACATCCTGGAGGTGATCAGAGATCCTGAAGTGACTGCCGACGAGATGCTGGAAGAAGATCACGTCAGTGAAGAGGAGGAAGAAGGTGCGTCATTCTCCGAAGAACACAGTTTAAGTCATAGTGATATTAAGGGTGCCATGGAGTGTGCAGAGAAAATGAAGTCCTTCCTTTCCCGCGACAATAGCGATGACCGCTATGAAGTCTTCCATACCCTGCTGGTGCAGGCTATGGAGCCGTACATCAAGGTGTATCAAGACAACATAAACACCGGCCGTCAAAAAAGCATAACCGAGTTCTTCGCCCGCAACCCACCACAGCCAGCCCAAGCCAGTGATAGTGACAGAGGTAGAGACAGTGAAGATGACTTTGTGGGATTTGTCAGGGAGGCCATAACAAGTGTGGGTGACAGTGATGGTGACTCACCTGAGGGCCAATAATCTGCCCTCTGCCTCGGAACCAGCCTCCATCCCCGTACGCCGACCCATCTCTTCTACTAACGTAAGTGTTCAACATAACTTTTAGTTTAACTAACTTAACCTTTATTTTTCCTAACCTAACCTCTTCTATATTACTTGTTTTTTCGTACCATCATAAAGTTAAGATAAAATTTTTACTACAACATAGTTATGTGTCGTCAAAAAGTGGAGTTTGGGGGTCGGGCCAGTTTCTATTGGAATTAATCCCATATGTTCTGTTGTTCACCTAGCGCGGTTTTCACTTAACACGGTACCCTGTGGGTTTTATTGACCGCCATTTTTGGATCCAAACCTCCCGCCACCCGCCATGTTGTGTAAGCGGCGCGAACATGGTGAGCACAAGGTCGCCCAGTCATCAAAACATTACCAGTTCTTCACCCGCCACCCACCACAGCCGGCCCAAGTCAGTGATAGTGATAATTATGGTGAGGATATGGACTTATATGAACTTTGGGGAGTTTGACAAAGAGGCCCTGTAAGCTTCTGTGGTGGATAGTGATACAATTGACACAAGTGACACAGGTGAGGGCCAATAATCTGCCCTCTGCCTCGGAACCAACCGCCCATCCCCGTGTGCCCAGCCATTTTTGCTACTAATGTAAGTGTTAAAAAACTAATATTATTGATATTTCTCTTAATTATTAATTGTGTGCGCATACCATCATAAAGTTAAGATAATATTTTTACTACAACATAGTTGTGTGTCGTCAAAAAGTGGAGTTTGGGGATCGGCCCGGACTCCATTTCAATTAATCCCATATGTTATGTTATTCACTTCACGCGTTTCTCACTTTACGCGGGACTCTCCGGGTTGCATTAACCGCGTAAAGTGAGGGTTAACTGTGTGTGTATATATATATATATATATATATATATATATATATATATATATATATATATATATATATATATATATATATATATATATGCTGATAACCACAAGGAAAGAAGAAAACACGAAGTTCCCAAGCGCTTTCGTGTAATTCACATCTTCAGGGGTGAGTACACGGCTTTACACGGTCAATTGAACCGATGGAGGCTCGCGTAAAGCGGGAAACGTGTAAAGAGAACAACAGAACATATGGGATTAATTGAAATAGAGACTGGGCCGACCCCCAAACTCACTTTTTCCCCACACAATACGTATGTTTTAGTAAAAATAACATCTTAACTTTACGATGGTATGCACACACACATAATATAGAAGAGAAATATCAATAAGAGAATAATATGCTGTACCAGGTATAAAAAAATCAAGGTTTAACACATATGTCACGGTAGGTTAGGTTAGAAAAAAATCAAGGTTAGGTTTAACACTTACGTTAGTAGAAGAGATGTGTCGGCGTTTGGGAATGGAGGCTGGTTCCGAGGCAGAGGGCAGGCTACTGGCCCTCAGGTGAGTCACCATCACTGTCATCCACACTTATCAGGGCCTCCCTGACAAATCCCTCAAAGTCACCATCTCTGTCTCTGTCACTATCACTGGCTTGGGCTGGCTGTGGTGGGTTGCGGTCGAAGAACTCGGTAATGCTTTGTTGACGGCTAGTGTTGATGTTGTCGTGATACACCTTGATGCAGGGCTCCATAGTCTGCAACAGCTGGGTAGTGAAGACTTCATACCGGTTATCGTCAGGGTCGTCGGAAAGGAGGAGCTTGACTTTCTCTATACACTCGATGGCACCCCTAACATTACTATGGGATAAGCGGTGTTCTTCTTGGGATGACGCACCACCTGCCTCTTCACTGACGTCATCATCATCTACCATCTCGTCGGATCTCTTATCACCTCCAGGATGTCGTCGTCGTTGGTGGTCTCGGAGAAGCCTGCAGCTGTAACACTCTGCGCAGCTTCTATAGCAAGGTCCACTGCTACTGCAACAGTCTGATCCTCACCAGTCACAGATTGACTCTGCCTAACGGCCGGAATGCTTTGCAAAACATGTCTCCATGCGTGACGAACAGTTGCTACAGACAGCTGATCCCATGCCTCCACCAAGAAGTCCACAGTTTCTTGGTGTTGAATATTCTCCAGAATTGTTTTAAAAGTACTTGTTCCTCTGCCAACTGTTGATCCTCGTCGTCTTTGCTCTTGCTATCAGTGGTGGTGTCACTCAGGTTACCCAACTCTTCCCTGGTGTTGGTGTAGTCGTTCAGGAGCTTGAATTTTTTAGTAGAGAATGCAGCTTTTACATTACAGATTAACTCTTGGTCCATGGGCTGTAATATAGACGTAGTGTTGGGAGGAAGGAAGACCACTTTTACGTTGGGGTGACGATCTAACAGTAGGGGCGAGTGTCCTGATGCTTTGTCCAGCAGCAACAAAATCTTGAATGGCACATTCTGTTGCTCACAGAATTTCTTCACATCGGGAACGAAACAGTCATCAAACCAGGAGAGGGACAGTGTAGAGAACATCCACGCCTTATGTGCGGTCAGCCAGTGGACACTTAGCTTGGTCATGTCCGTGCTCTTGTAGGCGTGCGGCTTGCGTGCTGTGTGGATCACCGATAACTTGAGCTTACAGGTACCGGAGGCATTGGTGGTAAACTGGACGGTGACCAGATTCGTCCATGTTAAACACCTGGTCGTCGGTGTACTGTCCTTCCTCCATAATCTCACGTAAAAACGGAGGAAATTCCCTAACCGCAACACGGTCAGCACTAGCTTCTTCACCACCAATGTTGATATTGGTGATCTTGTTCCTCTTCTTAAACCTCTGTAACCACCCAGAGGAAGCATTAAAGGGTTTGGGCTCTGTAATTCCCATCTTTCGTGACACTGCAGCATACAGTTCACGTGCGTACTCCTTAACAGAGCGCGTGTCCACCGCCATGTTCCGTCGCGCCTGATGCACCAAGTAGCTCACAAGTAATTTTTCCATCTTGAGAAGCACCTGGTTGTGGAAATACTTGATCATAGAAGCACCTGTAGGCTTTTTGATGTTCATGTGCTCCTTTATCTTGGCTGCATCCTTCTTAATTGTCCTCATCGTAGACTCGTTAACACCATGCTGCCGCACGAGATCAACCTGTCTTGTTCCTTTCTCCAACTCTTGTATGATCTTATACTTAATTTCATAGCTTAAGGAACGTCGTGTCTTCTTTGGCTTAGGGCGGCTGGGTCCAGGTAAGGAAAGGTTTCTCTCTGGTGGCGGTGGTCCGGCGGAAGCCATTTTACAGAACAATGGATGCACGATTACACGGTGTGGCCTGGAGGGATGAAACTGCAGCGGCTAGGTCAAGCGTCGTCTTTCCTCCCCCCCCCCCCCCCCCCGGGTGGACACGTCATATTACTTTAAACCAATTACAGCCAGCAGCGGAGGGAGGTAGGGATGCATGGCCAATCACAGTCCGATACGTCATATGACGTCATTGATAACGCAACAGAGACATGCACTGCGCAACCTTACCGCGCGGCTTGCCCAGGCGGGAGCAGGCGGGAGGGGCGAATCTAAAAATCGCGTCGAGCCAGACACTCACCGGGTAAAGGGGTACATGCACCGCGGAATGTGAGCATTCCGGTTTTCGGCAGGGTACCGTGTAAACGTGGAAACGCGGAATGTGGAACCGCGTAAAGCGAGGGTTGACTATATATATATATATATATATATATATATATATATATATATATATATATATATATATATATATACCTTGATTTGTATTACTCTCTCTAGTCTGTACTCACCCCTGAAGATGTGAATTACACGAAAGCGCTTGGGAACTTCGTGTTTTCTTCTTTCCTTGTGGTTATCAGCATATACGTAGATCACACGCACCTACAGTGAGGTCGTTGATTGTATGTTCAAAGTCCGCGTGTTAAATGGACTAAAAATGAAGTATATATATATATATATATATATATATATATATATATATATATATATATATATATATATATATATATATATATATACACACGGTATTACCCCGCTTTACGCTGTTTCACTTTACGCGATTTCTCATATACGCGGTGCATCGCCAGAACCGAACTTTCACTTTCCGCGGTTCATCTACCCATATACGCGTAAAGTATAATTTTTTTTTTTTTCTTATTTAGCTCATAAAATTCATACACATTACCCGGCCAGAATATAATTTACATTGCTGGAATTCTTACAATTTGATGATCATTTTGAATATAAACATCATAGATTTTGCATTAGACATACAAATTTTAGATGTAATGTTTATTCTGAGTAAATATGTTATCTTTTGTGCAAAATATATGACATTTATATTCAAAATATTCCTGGTCTTACAAGGAATCCAGCAATGTCAATTATATTATCTTAACTTTAGTTTGAGGAATTATTTATTACTATACCTTAAAATCTAGTGGTTTTCCCCCAAAATTTCTCAGAGAGGGAAGAGCCAGCGAGTGTAGTGTGAGAAGAGGGGGAGGGAGTTGAGTCCATTATTTGAATGGACATTAACTTGACGACTGTATTTCTCTATTTCTCTTAAGTATTAATTGTGTGCATGTATCATCATAAAATTAAGATGTTATTTTTACTAGAACATAGGGATTGTGTCGGAAAAAGTGGAGTTTGGGGCTCAGCCGGTCTCTATTTCATTTAATCCCATATATATATATATATATATATTATATATATATATATATATATATATATATATATATATATATATATATATATATATATATATATATATATATATATATATATACACTTCATTTTTAGTCCATTTAACACGCGGACTTTGAACATACAATCAACGACCTCACCAGCAAGGAATCGAACCCTCGACCTACTGGGTGTGACTAGGGAACGCTTACCGGCTAGGCCACAAGGACACTAAAAGCAGTTCTAGACTCTGTTATATTTCACACAAAGCCTGTTCATCGAGCTGATGGCGCCGTGAATCTCATTGGGAAACTACCCGTGCCTCGTATGTGGTGTCAGTAGCATTTTACCGAATCCAGCTGGTATGAAACGCGAGGTACATATATATACTTCATTTTTAGTCCATTTAACACGCGGACTTTGAACATACAATCAACGACCTCACCAGCAAGGAATCGAACCCTCGACCTACTGGGTGTGACTAGGGAACGCTTACCGGCTAGGCCACAAGGACACTAAAAGCAGTTCTAGACTCTGTTATATTTCACACAAAGCCTGTTCATCGAGCTGATGGCGCCGTGAACCTCATTGGGAAACTGCCCGTGCCTCGTACGGGGTTAGGGACCCAAATCCAGGTCGTAAATCGGAATGGTCGTAAGTCCGACATAGATAAAAAAAATAATTAAAATCTACAATGAAATACAATACAGTAAAAGTAATAAATAATGAGGAATGGATACAGTGTGACTGAGCACTTACCTTTAATGTACAGTTGGTCCTACTATTACGCGGTCCCACAATCCGCGTTTCACCGTTAACGCTGTGCCTTGCCAGAACCTAACATTTTCACATTCCGCGGTCGTGAACCCCATTACGCGGAGAGCGGCTGGCAAGCCGCGCCATTTTTGGATCCAAACCTCCCGCCATCCGCCATGTTGTGTAAGAGGCGCGAAAATGGTGCGCACAAGGTCGCCCAATCATCAAAACATTACCGAGTTCTTCACCCGCCACCCACTACAGCCGGCCCAAGTCAGTGATAGTGATAATTATAGTGAGGATATGGACTTATATGAACTTTGGGGGGTTTGACAAAGAGGCCCTGCAAGCCTCTGTGGTGGATAGTGATACAATTGATACAAGTGATACAGGTGAGGGCCAATAATCTGCCCTCTGCCTCGGAACCAACCGCCCATCCCCGTGTGCCCAGCCATCTTTTCTACTAATGTAAGTGTTAAAAAACCTAATATTATTGATATTTCTCTTAATTATTAATTGTGTGTGCATGCCATCATAAAGTTAAGATAATATTTTTACTACAACATAGTTGTGTGTCGTCAAAAAGTGGAGTTTGGGGATCGGCTCGGACTCCATTTCAATTAATCCCATATGTTATGTTATTCACTTTATGCGTTTCTCACTTTCCGCGGTACCCTCCGGGTTACATTAACCGCGTAATATGAGGACCAACTGTAGTCAGCTGAATGCACACGGGGCCCCCATAATTTTCTATTTACAGGTATACATGGAGACTTTTTTAATTGGATGAAGCAGAGGAGGAGACAGGGCTGGGTGGGTCATCAATGTCGCTTTCTTCAGACAGGTTTATGTACTGTGGAAACTTGCTGGTTGAAAGTATTGGATCATCTTGAGGGAGTGAAGAGGCAGCACTGGTGGGGCGTGAGGAGACAGCATTGGGGGACTTCTTAAAATAGATGTCCAATTTAGACTGCACAGTTTGCTTTTTCTTTTCAGTATAAATTACTCTGTAGCAAGCAAGTGCATCTTGGATCATTCTGTCAACTTTGGCAAAACGCTCATAATTTTGATCCATGCCATCAAACATTTGCATTCCTTTATTAATTGTAGCAAATGCCTCTGCCATTTGCTTTACTGAAAACTTTTTGTGGGGTGCAGGTCCTTCTTCTACATTTACACTGGCTTCTTCTTCTACATCTTTGTGTGCTTCCAGTTCTATGAGATCTTCGTTACTGAGCTCTTCTGCTACACTTTCAACCAACTGTTCAACATCTTCATTATCAATTTCTAACTGAAGCTGTTTACCTAGCTCCACTATCTTGTTACTAATATCCAAAATAACTTCATTTTCATTAAATCCTCTAAAACTGTTCACATATCTTTTCAGGACTTTCTTCCATATTCCATTCATGCAATGTTTTGTAATCTGATCCCATGCTGCACTAATGTTCTTTATACATGACAAAACTTTGGACTCCTTCCAAAACTCTTTGAGCATTTTCTCACCGTCAGTTGCAGCAACAGCCTGAGCGAAGGTCGTACGTAAATAATACTCTTTAAAAGCAGCAATAGCACCTTGATCCATGGGTTGGATGACAGAGGTAGTGTTAGGTGGAATGTACACTACCTTCACATCAGGGTGCATGTCGTCCAGGTGTGGTGGGTGTCCCGGAGCATTATCCAAAATCTGCAAAATCTTGAATGGAATCCGTTGTTGCAGACAATACTCATTGGCTCGAGGAATGAAACAATTTATGAACCAGTCCTCAAACAGTACAATGGTCATCCAGGTTTTCTTGTTACTGCGATAAAACACTGGCAGTGTGTGCCTGCTGAAATGTTTAAAAGCCCTGGGGTTCTCTGAATGATAGATCATGAAGGGCTTTTGCTTGAAACCAGCAACATTTCCCCCCCCCCCCCAACAGAAGTGTAATTCTGTCCTTGAATGCCTGGAATCCAGGCATTATTTTCGCCTCTTTGTGGATGTATGTCCGGTCAGGCATGTGCTTCCACAATAATCCAGTCTCATCCACATTGAATATTTGCTCAGGCAAATATTTCCCTTCCACAATCACATCATCTAACTCCTCCTTAAAAGCTTTGGCAGCACCAACATCAGCACTAGCTGCCTCTCCACTCACCTTAACATTGTGTAAACTGTAGCATTTTTTAAATCTATTAAACCACCCATGACTTGCTGTAAAGGTTTGCTCACATTCATCTCCTGCCTGCTCCTTCAGGCTTTGGAACAGGCTTCTTGCTTTAGCCTGTAAGGTTAGAAGGCTTAAGGTACACGCTTCTGTATTTGGTCTTTTATCCATATCACCAATAATTTTTCCATATCGTGAATAGGACCTTGTCTTTTCTTCGAAATTATAGTTCCCTTTATAGGTGTTGTTCCTTTCACTACATCACGAAGACGTTCCTTGTCCTTCAGAATAGTGGATATGGTTGAGTGCGAGAAACCTAGATCGCGTGAGATTGTTGATACAGTTTTTCCATTCTCATATTGCATTATTACCTTCATTTTCATCTCAAAGGTAATTGCCTGTCTCCTTTTCTTCGGAGCACCACCATCACTCTCACTTGTACGCTTTCCAGTCATTATAAAGTCAATTAAATACGATAATAAAGTAAGTCCACAGCGCGATCAGTATAGGGTACGATAGCCAAACACGAACTAAGTGCTGTACTGAGTGAGTGTAACCACGCGGTGACCCAAGCCAGCCACGCTCTCGCTCGGGATGGAAATTTTTCGGTATAGAAAATGCGCATGTCATTTGAAAAAAAATTTTGGTCACTGGAGATGTTCGGGGTACTTGGTTCTAACTACAGGAGCGAACATAAACACCAGTAGAGTTCTGTAGGTTCTTATTAACGGAAATATACAGGGTGCGCTTACAAGCGCGGGTAGTCCTTGCACTCCTACAGGGGTCAACTGACCTCTCAGGCGACATGTGGTAAGTGGTACATTAGCAGCTTCCAGATGTCGCCAGGCACATTTATCTAAGCGTGAGGTGACATGAAACAGGGGCATTGCTACATGCTACTGACTAGAGAAGTAATGTTTATATATATAGAGTACAGTACATACATGGTATACATACAACATACATGATATACATACAGTCACGACTGCGGCGGTCGTATGTGCGGACGGTCGTAAGGTCAGAGCAGGTCATAAGTGCGGATTGACATACGTTGAGTCAGTCGTAAGTCCGGGACTACCTGTATATATAGTGATTTAAGGGCGATTTAGGGGAATTTTAGGAGTGTTTTTGACTATGGATTTTTGGCATTACTTTGTATGTACTTTTCTGCTAGCTGGAACCAATATCCCACTGAAATAATGGATTCGGTTAACGAACGACTCTGTGGAATGAATTGTGTTCGTTAACCGAGGGTCCACTGTAATTACAAACCTAAATTCTAAATTACATACCGAAGTAAGGGTCTGGTTTGCCAGTTCCTGGGGAAATTAATTGGGCTATATCTTTAACTCAAAATTGTAGCCCGGAGTAGACTGGGCGCCAACATAGAACAAAGGCCTCGGCTTGTGTTTTCTTGGTGTGGGTATATCCACATCACTTCAATCTGTATTTAGGGATCCTCACCTCACACGTTGCATTCGTTGAATACATTCATAAGATTTTCTGATCACTGCATTGTTCGTGGTTATTCGTCACATGAGGTAACGAGGTGTACTAAGCTCACACCGAGGTATACAAGGTATTCTCTTTGAAGTATAGTTTCTGGATCACTTCCAACACTTCACTTACGTCTGATACATTTATCCTTTTTCCAGATCATTGTTCTCTTATATTTTCATCTGATACCTGCGGTAGCTATGTTCACTAATCGTTCACCGACATAAATAGTATGACCTTCAAACACGGTCTACACTTATCCCTTATAGTACACTTGTCCGTATCAATTGGACCTTCCCAATCATCCTATAGATAACTTGAGTTCTCCTTAATGCTCTAAGTACATACACTTAATATTATATGACCGTACCTTGGTACAATCCGTCTAAAACAACATACAGTAGGTGAGTTATCCCTTCCCAAAGTTTCTCGTTTTCTACTGTTTTCTGTGACTCTACAAGTGCGGTGGATTTGAATGTTATGTAGCGTAATATGAATAAAAGAGATATTAAGGATGACACTGATGTGCGCAGTACACCACTTACACATCTCCAACAAGGGAATTAAGACAGCAAGTATAAGGAGTAAAGGTCTTACTGTATGACACATCTGCGTGTGTGTGACTGCGAGTTAAATATCAGCTGTTGAGATCGTGGCAACTCTCATTTCCACTCCATCTTTCTAATTACCAACACCTTTCTGCTTTCTAACTCCATATTTTAAAATGTTATGTAATGTAATTTTGAAGGGATACAACTTTCATTCATACTTATACTTACCACAACCTCCCTAAAATTACTTTAGGTTTCGTGTTTATTCAAGACATCTTCAGGTCATGAGACCCACTAATCCCCCACCCAAGAAAGGTGACCTGACATTCCAGCAGAAGGTCAGTAATATGAGACCACTAATCCCCCAACCTACCTCCACCTGACATTGAGTCAGGTTAGGTCCCTCCACAAAAATACTTTAACTTTCATCTTTATTCAAGACATTTTCAAAAAATTCTCTTGATTTTTAACCTCGGAATTTTTTTTTCTAAAGTAGGAAATTTTTGGAAAATTCCGGCTTTGGGAACGATTTTTCGAGCAAATTTACAATCCAGCTATCAGAGATTTCCAGGTTTGAGGGATTCCGGCTAACGGAGATATTACTGTAGTTGCTTTATTGCTTACACATAATTTTAGCTTTATATCTTAATTGGTATAATGACATCAGATTTGCTCACTTGATTGAGATGAGCTAATTTGTTCATGTAACTTTCTTCTAGTTCTGCTGAATTAGTTTGTAATGAATAAGATAAAATTTTATTAAAATTTTATTGTAACTACCAATTTTATTGAATATCACTGAATCTGTTTCTGTAAAACAGAAAATTTGAAAGGAATTGTGTTTCTATGCCTAATATGTCATTAGTCTGGTGGGCTTTTCGACAAATAGAATCGATGACGGAACAGACTTGGTTGTTAGTGTACGTATGCAGTACAATATGAGCTAAGCAAGGAAATTCAACATTGGCAGAGCTTCGTCGTATTCAAGATAATTAGGATTCAAATCTCCTTCCTGTGTCTGAGAAGTGCTTGTTAGGAGGAAGGTTTAGGTTGATACAGGAGAGGGAAAGACGAAGGTAGTTATTTTTAATTCATGGTGCATTGTCATGCAAGTTGTCAACAAGGCAACTTTGGTAGTGAATGAGCTGAAAGTAGTTCTATGTGTTATGATGAACTTCAGTGCACAGTTAATATTAAAAGTACAGTATGTTACATCTCTTGAGACAACTTGCTTCTTCCAGCTTCTATGGAAAAGGCAAAGTATTTTCTCCAATTGTATACAAGGTATATCTACGGCAAACTTATTCTGTAACAAAATACAGTAAAACAAATAGATCCACAAGCGAGACAACTTGTTGTGTGAGAGGAGATAAGGGCAGGGTGGGGGACTCTCATACAGCTAGGAACTAGACAGATAATGTGTCTATTTGGAAGTGTTGCATTTAGGTTGTGTTTAGATTATTAGCTTTTGTGAGAGTTAATTTTATACAGTAATCAGTATCGTTCATTTATATTAGATGAACTCAGTTGGGTGTTCTAAGTGGTTATACTCTTCACCTGAGCATAGGGTAATATTGAATTAATTGGTTGTAAGTCAGAATATATGGTCAATAACTTCTTACTTCTTCCAATTTTCAATAAATTACTTTTAATTGACGTCTTACTGTGGTAATTTTTTTATTGTAGCACCAATGAATAGAAAAAAATAAATCTTACATCTATGGTCAAGCAGTTATTTACATTCACCTGACATTCAGTTTGCACTTCTAAGGTATTTTACAAAGTGATAAGTTCTAAACGAGACAAAGAGCTTATGTAACACTGTTATATAGCCAATTTTCATGGAACTCCCAAGAAAGTGTGACAGCCAAGTAGATTCCCATAATATGTCTTAACTGTAAGATGTTCATATGAACTTTCTACATTTGTTTGACATTTTCTTACACTGGATGTTATATTTTTTATATGTCTAAACTTCAAGTGGAGACAGAATGATAGGTCTGTCAATATCAGTCAAGACAATTGCCAACATGTGTTTTTTTTTTTCAATTATATTTTGTATTAACGTGTTTGGCATTTCTGTTTTCAATGCTCATCTTCAAAATTAATTTCTATTCAATTAATCTTTAACATTTCCTTAGTACTGTACCAGTACGTACAATACATGTATATCAACCAAAGTGATACAGTAATACAATACAGTACATTGATAGTATTTTGTTTTAAACTGATTTGGCAGTGAATGAATGAGGTGCCCTTTCTTCTGCCTCACCCCCCCCCCCATGCTTACATCACCCCCCCCCCATGCTTACATCACCCACCCCCCCCCATGCTTACATCACCCCCCCCCCATGCTTACATCACCCCCCCCCCATGCTTACATCACCCACCCCCCCCATGCTTACATCACCCACCCCCCCCATGCTTACATCACCCACCCCCAACTTTGTTACCACCACATCTATATCATGACATATTAACAGAGTAGGATGGAAGTCTCATCATCTATCAACCAACAATCATGAACATTTTGATTGTTAACCATCTGTACAAATTTATGTTATATAAACATTGCCCTAATAGCTCTAGATGTGCAGTATTTCTAGATTTCTAAGTAAAATAGCTTTTAATTTAGGATTTTTATATTTACCGTCATTTTATCTTATGATACATAATATTTTTGAGAGATATCCTCTAAATCAGATAGCTGATAAGTAGCTTAAAAGTTTGGTGCGAGTTTGTTTTACAGGAGCTGCTCAATCACTAAAGCCCAGATTCATTCAGAGAATAAATGCCAGGTGTCGCTATTTGCACATGAGTGTGTCCTAAGATTATTGTGCACGACTACAATAATTAAAATATTTCTATGTCATGTTTTGTTGTTCTTGATAGAGGGATACTTCAGCTCAGATGGGAACCTGTGCTACTGTGAAACCTGCCACAAAATACGTGGTGATGAACCCTACTATACAAAAGGTGAGTACTTTATGATTTGGTTAGGTTGTCAAGAAACTTGAGCTACATGGTATATACTGTACAGAGAGAGAGAGAGAGAGAGAGAGAGAGAGAGAGAGAGAGAGAGAGAGAGAGATGCTAATTCCTTAATTCAGTCATTTGGTTAAATAACCTATTTTTCACTCATTTAACTAAATTTCTAAGTTAGTGAGGAATTTTATTTGTTGGGTGAATTTTACAAGGGATTTAATTAAATAACTGAAAATATTCAGACTTTTGTTCAACAAATTGCCAGGTAGGCAATCTCCTAGTTTAGTGTGGTCTATTACCCCCAAAGTTGCATTCCATTTTTTTTATCTTATTTTCTGATTTTTAGAATGCCTCGCATACTCCATAGTTACAATGGTCAGGAATTTACAGATTCACTTATCAGTACTTATAGTCTGGATGCAAGGGAACAATACAAAGACTTTGGCAGTTGGCTCTAAGTTTGAACATTTCACTTGTCACATGTTCCTAGTTTTTCCAGATTGTCCATTGAACATGTGAGTCCAGAGGATATCCCAAGATTTGAATTAGTAACTGGAGATAAAGAAGCTATGAATACATAATTATGTGAGATGAAAGTTTTTCCCCAGATCATCAATGGTAAAGATCATCACTGAAGATATTAAAGAAACCTTAATAAATTGCATTGGAGAAGGAAGTCTTATGTAGAGACAAAACTTTAAAGCAACATTTAAGGACAGTCAACATTTAATAAATAACAATAGACAATAGAGGGGGTGCTGGTGGTAGAGTGGTACCGCTCTTGCCTTCGCAAGGGAGATGTCACGGGTTCGATTCCCGGGCCGGTGGAAGTTGTTTGGACATATTTCCTAGCCCCCATTAGTCCCTGTTCACCTAGCAGTAAAGTAGGTACCTGTTGTAAATCGAAAGTTGCGAATTCGTATTCATGGACAAGTTGTTGGAGCTTCCAATAACTTGATGACATTAACCATTGACTCTTCAGGCTTCTATGCCCTCGACTCTTCAGGCTTCTACACCCTTAACTCATGAGACATAAAGGCAAGCATGAACTTAGCATGCTTCCTTGTTGGGCACTGTAAATGCTTCTGTGCTTCACCTTACACAAGGATGTATGGGAGTGCCAAAAAAAAAAAAAAAAAAAAAAAAAAAAAAAAAAAAAAAAAAATAGGCAATAGAATGAATTATAACATTATAAAACTAAGACACCTTGACTTAACATGAATCACTTTATTAGAAAACAATACAGAGTGGACTTCACACTGGTTGTGTACCAGCCGTCCTGGTACTACAAGAATTTCAGCATAATGCCACTGAGAGTCCTAAGAGCCTCTGGAGGTAAACAATTCTCTGAACAAGGTATTGATGGTAGAAATGTTCAACTGTTACAAAGAAAGCAAGAGCTCTTTGCTAACTTAAGAATCTAATTCTGAGTCTCAGACACTCCAACAGATGTCAGCTCTCAGTGGTGCCTCCTCCTCATAGATGCCAACTAATGCTCTTCTGGAAGTATCTGGTGATGAGACCCCAGCTAAAATAGTGGCTGGCAGCTGGGACCCCTGGCATAGGAGTCACTTCTATGGATCCTCCATATGGGGAGCCATCTCCAGGGGTTAACTCTGGTGTGGGTCCACCAGATGGGTCTACATCTGGGTTGTCTGTGGCCACAAAGCCACAGACACCTCTTTCAAACCTGGGGCAGGACAGAAAAGCCCAGCCCCACACGAGTCCTTCCCTTCCCTCAACAGGGAGACTGTAAAACTGTGGTCACACTAGAGTTTCTACCCAAAATAAATCCACCGTAGCGTTGATTTTTCAACAAACTCCTCAAGTTGACTCTAGAGCGACAACTTATTTGCTGTCAAAAGTGGGAAGGTACGGAGTGTCTGAGAATCCAGAGTGCGGTGGGTTGACATTTGCTAATAACATTTACACCATTCTTATTTTTTCTAATTAATGTTATAATGTACAAAAAATATATAAAGTATATTTCAATAGCAAAACACGAACAAAAATGCCATACTAAATATAAAATAATAAAAAGAATACATCACTACAGTAATTTCATTTGACTCTAGAATACAGTATTATCCCGCCTAACGCGGTTTCACTTAACGCGTTTTTTCATATACGCGGTGCCTCGCCAGAGCTGAACTTTCACTTAACGCGTTTTTTCATATACGCGATGCCTCGCCAGAGCTGAACTTTCACTTAACACGGGTTTTTTCCACATATACACGGAGAGTGTCCGGCTCGAGACGCTATTTTTAGATTTGCCCCACCCGCCACCCTGCCTGACTGCCTGTTTTAGCTCATAAAATTCATACAAATTACCCGGCCAGAATATAATTTACATTGCTGGAATTCTTATAATTTGGTGATCATTTTGAATATAAACATCATATATTTTGCATTAGACATACAAATTTTAGATAAAATGTTTTCTCTGAGTAAATATGTTATCTTTTGTGCAAAATATATGACATTTATATTCAAAATATTCCTGGTCTTACAAGGAATCCAGCAATGTCAATTATATTATCCTAACTTTAGTTTGAGGTATTATTTATTACTAAAAAGTTAAATATTCTGGTTTTCCCACACATCTCCTTGGGACGGTTGGTGGGGGTTGGGGGGGAGGGAGGGACCGACCGACCAACCATCTGTTGCCCTGTGAAGAATATTTTTTTTTTTTATTAACTGAAGATACTTGTTTTAGCTCATAAAATTCATACAAATTACCCGGTCAGAATATAATTTACATTGCTGAAATTCTTATAATTTGATGATCAATTTGAATATAAACATCATATATTTTGCATTAGACATACAAATTTTAGATAAAATGTTTTCTCTGAGTAAATATGTTATCTTTTGTGCAAAATATATGACATTTATATTCAAAATATTCCTGGTCTTACAAGGAATCCAGCAATGTCAATCATATTATCCTAACTTTAATCTGAGGTATTATTTAATACAAAATGTTAAAATTTATTTTTTTCACCCACTCTTTCTCTTGAAGGGAGGATTGGTGGAGGGTGGGGGGGAGGGTTGGGACTGACAACGCGGTTGGAAGAGGGGGGAGGCAAGGTGGGGTACTTTGATTGACAGATAGTGTCGTGAAGAATTTTTTTTTTTTTTTATTAACTGAAGATATTTGTTTTAGCTCATAAAATTCATACAAATTGCCCAGCCAGAATATAATTTACATTGCTGGAATTCTTATAATTTGGTGATCATTTTGAATATAAACATCATATATTTTGCATTAGACATACAAATTTTAGATAAAATGTTTTCTCTGAGTAAATATGTTATCTTTTGTGCAAAATATTGACATTTATATTCAAAATATTCCTGGTCTTACAAGGAATCCAGCAATGTCAATTGTATTATCCTAACTTTAGTTTGAGGTATTATTTATTAAAATTTAGTGGTTTTCCCCAAAAAATTTCTCAGAGAGGGAAGAGCCAGCAGTGTAGTGTGAGAAGAGGGGGAGGGAGTTGAGTCCATTATTTGAATGGACATTAACTTGGCGACTGTATTTCTGTATTTCTCTTAAGTATTAATTGTGTGCATGTACCATCATAAAATTAAGATGTTATTTTTACTACAACATAGTTATGTGTCTTCAAAAAGTGGAGTTTGGGGGTCGGGCTGGTTTCTATTGGAATTAATCCCATATGTTCTGTTGTTCACTTAACCCGGATTTCACTTAACGCGGGACCCTCTGGGTTCTATTGACCACGTTAAGTGGGGTACAACTGTACTTGCGTCACCTTTGTAAACAAACATCTCCTGGACGCTACTGCCGTTTCTTTTTGTCTTGGTCTTCTTTAACGGAATCATACATCTAACTAAGCGGTTAATGCTGCCATAGAAACATACAATGAAGCGATCCTGCTCTCCAACTAGCCACGTGAGCTGGATTCCTTGGCCTAGCCAATGGTTCCTTTCGCCAGTGTGACCAGTGTGTGGATCGTACTTTGACTTATTGCCTGTGAATGAAATGCTATCATGGATTTATTGCACTGAAAACTTTAGTGTGACCTTAGCTTAAGAGGCACATGTCATGGTACACTGTCGATGCATCCTCTAGGCTCCAACACCCAAATTATGCCTGTGCCTAAATGTCTGTGTTGGGGGCGCACACTTGCCTACCACTACCTAGATATCCAATAATCATGGCTACCATAGTCCAATGGAATTGTCAAGGCTTACGATCCAACTGCACGGACCTCCAGTTGCTCCTGAGCAAATTCTCCCTTATATGCTTTTGTTTCCAGGTGACAATGTTAGGTGCCTGTGAACATCCCCCTCCCAGAGGTTATTCAGCTTTTTATTCTCCTTATAATCCGGAACAGACTCATAATGGGGGCACATTATCCATCACTTCCCCGTTGCAAGTGACAGCTTGCAAGATTCACCTCCAATGTACTTATACCATATACTCCATTTACCTCCCACCCAGTACACCAAATGCCAGGGAGAATTTGGTTTCTTTACCTTGTCAGCTTCCTTCTTCTTATCTTATCCTCGGTGATTTTAATGGAAGGCATACCCTCTGGGGTGGTACAATAGTTAATCCAAGGAGTGACCTGATAGCTTGGATAATTGAAGAAATGGACCTGGGTATACGGTATTAAATATTGGTGATATCACTCACTATCACGACTACAGCCATAGATCTCTCATTGTTCTCAATAGACTCTACTGGACTTTGAGTGGAGAGTAACAGAAGACCTCAGAGGAAGTGACCGCTACCTTATTCTACTTTCCTCTTAGGATGTCCTCCTGACACCACGAGTTCCCCACTGGTGGTTAGACAAGGTGGACTAGGACTTGTACAAGGAACTAGCAAAAGTAGACAGGAGCATTGAAGAATTTCCCTCTGTAGATGAAGAGGTTCAAGAACCTAACCAGCCTCCTCCAATCGGCTGGTCACTGTTCCATTCCTTGGGCCCCTGGTCGTGTAGCTCGTGGACTTATTCCTTGGTGGTCAGAGGAGTGCAGACAGGCAGTTTGCAGGGGTGTCTTCTGTGGCAGCTCAATCCTCAGAGTTTACGTGGATGTGTAAATTAGAGTGTCACAGGCCCTGGATTTTGGAGTGGTATGTGGCGAGACATACAACATCATGTTCTCAATGAGAAGAAATGAGAACTGCCCTCTTATTCACTGGAGATGCATCACCAGGTCCCGATGATATCCCATTTTCAATGCTCTGCCACCTTGAAATTGAGGCATATGTAACAGGATCTGGCAAGAGGGTGCCTTCCCATGCTCATGACAGGAGGCTACTGTCCTGCCTTTCAAGAAGACTGGAAAAAGGGTCTTTACCCACTAGAATATCACCCCATAGCTCTTACCTGTATCTGCAAGCTGTTTGAAAAGATGGTCAACTCGCAATTAGTATACTGCCGGGAGAAGAATGCCCTTCTTTCACGATATCAATCTAACTTCTGGAAGAGGCATTCAACAACAAATGCTCATGTTCGTCTTTTGCTCGTCACTAGCATCTTGTCTACGTTTTCTTAGACCTAGAGAAACCATACAACACAGCTTGGAGATTTGTCATCCTTAAGTAGCTTCATAATTTTGGATTGCAGGGAAGTTTACCATCAATAGTAAGTCAGTTCATGGGACATTGCACTTTTAGGGTCCGCTTAGACACAGAAATGTCAGCACCACATATTCAGGAGGACTGGGTTCCCCAGAGCAATGTCTTGAGTATGACCCTATTTGCCATTGCAATAAATGGGGTAGCAGCATCAGTTCCAGGTGATGTATCAATATCATTGTATGTAGACGACTTGGCCTTTTGATATGCAGCTTCCTGCATGTCATTGGCTGAAAGTCGCATGCACCTTGCACTAGACAAGGTTTCACATTCGAGCACAGAGCATAATTTTAAATTTTCTCCCTTGGAGACTGTTGCCATACATTTATGCCGCATGCAAGGTGTTCACCCAGATCCCATTCAACAGCTCTATGGATGTTGTATGCAGTGTGTCACAGAGACCCATTTCCTGGGTATTATCTTCGACAAACGCCTTAAATGGCAGCCATGTACTCATTACCTAAAAGAATCTTGCCATCGTGTTCTCAATTTATTGAGTCTTGGGGGCACACATCATGGGGTGCTGACTGAGGAACTCTGCTACACTTATACCACTTGCAAGTGAGACTCAAACTGGATTATGGGTGTGAGGTGTACTCCTCAGCCACTGAAGCTACACTCAATACACTAAACTATATTCATCATGCTGGAGTGTAACTGGCGACCGGTGCTTTCAGGTCTTCATCAATCCCATGTCTACTAGTTGATGCTGATGAGCCACCCATCGATCTTCAACATCAGTATCTCTAGGCCTAGTGTTGGTTTTGCCTCCACTGCCTTCCACAATCTGTAACCAATATTTGCGTAGTTGACGAAACTATGTCCCCACACTACACTCAGCATCCAAGCCTCCTTTGACCTTTTGGCTTCAGGGTAAGAGAGGTTGTGAGAATTCTTTGTCTTCCTCCTGTTCAGCTATACCCAACGAGGTTACCTAGTCCCACTCCATGGATCCTCCCTAAAGTTCAAGATTGTAAGTATTTTAACAAAAGGAAGGACCTTCTCCCTCCCCGTGTTGTCCATTCTCTATTTTTAGAACATACCTCCTCACACAGGGGGACTTAATCCTGTATACACCAATGGCTCTAAGTCAGATGCAGGGGTGGGTTTTGGCATGTTCTTTCCTGATTTCTGTCAGGACGGTAGTCTCCTCACTACGGCATCTATTTCTACTGCTGAGATTTCAGGTATTTTACTTGCCCTCAAAATTATTTTTACCCAACCTCATAATGATTTTACAATTTTTAGCGATTCTCGCAGTGCTGTCCAGGCCCCAGGTAATGTCTCATCGCCACATTCCTTAGTTATAGATATTTTACAGTAGCTATTTTTCATCTGTCGGGGCAGGAAAGTCAGTTTTTACTGGATTCCGGCCCATGTGGGGGAGAAGGGGAATCAGCGTGCTGATGCTGTGGGGAAAACGGCTGCTTCTTGCCCAATGGCAAGTCGTTCCCCTCTACTTGCCTCTGATATGAAACCAATAGTAAGAGCTGCCATCCGCTCGAGCTGGAAATGCAGTTGGGATGCTGTTGGAGCAAACAAGCTGGGTACATCAGGGACTGTCACGCCGCTGAGAGATTGCTTCGACTCGCATCTGCATTGGCCACACATGGTTGACTCATAGTTTTTTTATGGAGAGCGCCCCCCTCCCCATTGTGATAACTGCCTGGTCCCATTGACTGTTTGACACCTGGTGGAGTGCCCCAGTGCATGGAGGGGAGACAAGTCTTACTGTCTCTCTTTGGTGCTGGCATGGAGAGTGGGATGGGACGACCTCCTTCGTGGTGGAAGCTGGCCTTTTACACAAGCTTTGAGTTTTATTAATTAGAAATTGACTGGTTTTTATGATAATTCTGTGTTATTTATGGTGTTTTTACCTTGTGCATTATTCTATTTTAGTCTTTTAAACCTTAATTTTAATTAAGTGACATATGACCTACGCTGTTGCATCACAAGGCATGTAATTAACACAATGAATAGAGGAAAGAGGTGACGAGTGTCTAGAGGAAAGAGGTGACGAGTGTCTAGAGGAAAGAGGTGACGAGTGTCTAGAGGAAAGAGGTGACGAGTGTCAAGTGGTGACGAGTGTCTAGAGGAAAGAGGTGACGAGTGTCTAGGGGAAAGAGGTGACGAGTGTGTGGGGTATGAGATGTTTTGTGTTCACACTCAGGATGGGATGGAGAAAGGAAACTCACAATGTGCTCTCTATATACATGTTGTATTGGATGTACAATGCAGCTTGGTGCTGGGAAGGCAGCATGGTTACAAGCGTGATGTAGAGAGAGCTGGTTGGTGAGGATGCTCACAGGATGACAGCTTGTGGGTCGCCATGCTCGCCAGCGGGAGAGACCGCCAGGCAGGCGGAGGAGCGAGGCCCGCCGGGCAGCGGCGGTGGAGGAGGTGTTGCTGGCTGTGGCTGTTGGTAGAGAGAGAGCGAGAGGCAGATCACCACGAGGTCAGGTCTTAAATAGCGGGGGTAGGCGTGGCTTAGCAGTTGACCCCCGCTCCGTGGTGTATGGCGGCGCTGGTTGACCTCGACCACGAGGCATACACTGGGGAATTGGTGGGGTCGGCTAGGCAGCGACAAACAGCGTTTGTAGGGGAGAATTCCACTACAAGTGTCTAGAGGAAAAGGTGACGAGTGTCAAGAGGAAAGAGGTGACGAGTGTCTAGAGGAAAGAGGTGACGAGTGTCAAGAGGAAAGAGGTGACGAGTGTCTAGAGGAAAGAGGTGACGAGTGTCTAGAGGAAAGAGGTGACGAGTGTCAAGAGGAAAGAGGTGACGAGTGTCTAGAGCAAGGGTTCCCAAGGTTTTTCCCATTTCCCAGTGCAACCCCTAGCCACTATATATACACAGGCATCCCCCGGGTTACAGAAGGGTTCTGTTCGTGAAAATATGTGAGGGTAGACTGTCACATTTTTAATAAAATTGTTTCTGATTATTTGTGAGAGTATTTTCCCATTATTATTTATCTGTGTGTGTGTGTGTGTGTGTGTGTGTGTGTGTGTGTATATGTGTGTGTGTGTGTGTACGTGTACACACACACATACACCCCTGTATATATACAGTAAAGCCTCTGATAACAACGATTCATATTTAAGACCCTGGTTAATTTAGGACCCAATTCAATTTACTGCATTATTTTTTTCATATTTAAGACGAAATTAGAAAAAAAAGTACATTTTCATACAAATAAAAACTAAATCCCGATATGTATAATACAAAAAAAAAAAACGCGCCTTGTATACGGAGGTGACCGGGCTTGTGAGTGGTGACGCCAGTATCACCAGTATAAACATTCGCAGCTGGCTGGTCCTTTGTTTTCACGCATCTGAACAGGAAAAGGAGAAAAACTTTCTCGGGTTTCTTACAGCATTTTTGCATCCAAGTTTAACAAGAGCAAGTGATGGTAGTGCTGGTTCAAAAGCTAATAGAAAGTGTACGAGCTCAGCCGAAAAACTAAATGTGTTAAAACAATATGAAAAAGGTGAGAGGTCTGTGGATATTATATGGAGCAAGCAATGAACATATTTTCTGAAGTGGCTCCATTAATAGAATGAAGCATTAAAATTAACAGGGACATGAAAAATGCTTATGACCTCTACATAAAGATGTATAATGAGAAAAGAAAGCAGCTGTGCAAGGTTCTTTGGACAGCTTTATTATTCGAAGGCCTTAGCCATCAAATTCAGCATCATAAGCAGCTTCACCAGCAACTTCAGGTTCAGTAACAGTTTCAGCAACAGCTTTATGGAAAGCTACAGCTTTAACCAGAGTTGAACCTGATAACTTCGTCATCTGAGTAAAAATTCGCATAACATCATTGGCTGTCCTTATGTTTTAGACGTTACCACTATTGTTGAATAGAATTATTGTTTTTAATTCGTAAGTATTATTTAAAACATATATGAACACTAAATAAGTGTTGCTATCATATTCTTATGTAGAGAAATGACGAAATTTTTTCACATGTACTCACTTACTGTACATACGTTGGCGTTCCCAATCGTCTCGCTTTATTTCTTTACCATTAGTGGTTAGCTACTTCTATTTTCCATTTATTAACATAAAATAATATTTTTAAAACATACTTATTCATTTTTTTTACATTAAGTTCACTACAGCTACAACCAGGGTCTTATTTTCTTCAGTTTCTTATGTAGAACCATCGTCACTCATGAAAATAATGCCGTCTTGTCTCCCCGTGTGTGTTTTAGTATTCTGCGTATTATTAATGAATTGCATTGTTCATTTCACATATATAAAGATTAATTCAATCAAATACATATTCAGTAATAAACAATAATGAATCTTTTGTACATAGTCGGCCCTTAACATACGCGGGGGTTACGTAACAGAGATACCTGTGGATGTGAAAAATGCGCGTACTTTTGCTGCCTTCCCCCCCCCCCCCCAAAAAAAAAAAACCTGGCCCCCCATGTCCTTATTTACCGTATATACCTGTGTGTAGTTCGAGTTTTTAAGACCAAATTATTTGGCAAAAAATTGGGGGTCGACCTCTAAACGGGTAATAGTTTCGTTAGGTTGAAAAATATTTACCAGTAACTACCAGTAAACAATGAAAACGATGCTCCAACGCACCACCAGCTGTGAGTGTCGGTACAGTTGCCAGGGCAGATCTCTTGCGTCATCATAGCAAGCCCAAAGTAGCCAAATCCATGGTATGGTAGCACAGGACGATGTAAAACATAAAGTATTCATTTATTAAAGTTTACTTATAGATACTGTACATAAATTTTTGTTCATTACATTTGAAACATCAATCTTTATTAATTAAATTTGAAACAAAAGAAAACTACGATACTGTATTTTCATTAAAATATTACATCACAAGTATATTTTACCTTAACTGTGGCTGAATGAATATACGTATTCTCAGAAATAAATATGGAAATATAATATTTTTGCTGGAATGACGTACATATTACAGTGGAAAGTGGGATAAAATCATGACGAAAACAATGACTTTCGCTTTCTTTCGTTATTCAAAAGATTTTACCGTAATCGCTTTTCGAATGGTTTTCAGTTAAAAAACTGTTGTACTCGTACTGTATTACAATAATATTCTATCCTATCATTAGCCTTATAATCCCACAACTGAAAACCATCCGAAAAGCGATTACGGTAACATCTTTTGAACGAAAGAAAGAGAAAGTCATTGCTTTCGTCACAATTTTATCCCACTTTCCACTGTAATACGTACATCATTTCAGCAAAAATATTACATTTCCATGTTCTCAGAAATACATGGTAGTTTTGTTGAAACGTAATGTACAGTATTTAATATTAAAATGCAAAAGTAGCTATAAAAACAATTAATACACCCGTAATGTACTGGCTGGCATCTCCACTCGCCCCTGCTCCCGCGTCCAAGGTCACCACTCCTCTCAACTCGCTCCCTCCGCTCCTTCCTCCGCCTCCTCACCGTCACTACTGCTGACAACAAACACAAATGTTTTGTGAATAACTGCACCTCCACTTCCTATGTACAGTACTGAACTGTACTGTGCTGTGCATTTTTACAAACAATAAACATGGCAAGAAATGCTATTAAAAAAAAAAAGAGATAAAAATTTCACTTTACTGTACCGTACCTATCCTCGGCGACAGGACGGGGGTCATCGGGCTCATCGTCACTCAATTCCATAACGGGTGGTGAAGTGGGGGCGACGGTGGATTCAGCTGCTTCCTCACTGCCGCCAGTGATTGATGGTGTTAAATCTCTCCTTCGGTGATCAAAGAACATGGTGATGGGGAGTTGTCGTCTCTTTCTTTTCATTTCTTCCATGATGTTTTTGTATGGAGCAAAAACATCATCCATCCCTCGCATGAATTTCAGGGCACGCACCATGGAGGGGTCCATACTATAGGCCAGGTTTTTCAGTGCCTCAATATTCCTGGTCATCATCCCCCAACTTCTCCAACGTTATTTCTTGGTGCTCTTCCTCATCCTCTTTCCCTTTCAATTCCTCTTCCTTGCCTGAGTCTACTAACTCCTGTAGATCCTCCTCGGTCAGCTCAGTGTCGTGCTCTTCAATTAGCTCCCTATTCTCGTCCTCTACCATGTCCTGGAAGCCTTCAGCAGCCACTTTCCTTGACAGTGCCAGGGTCTTTCTGAATATTTTCATTAAAATCCATCAATATCATTTTCCTTGTCATCGTCTTAAGCACCAAACAGCTCCTTCCAGTCTTCTCCTTGAACAGGGCTAGAGGGTACGTGTTTTTCGAATCGTTTTCAATTAAAAAATGTTACAGCACATGTATATTTTACCTAAACTGTGCCTGAATGAATATATTCTCAGAAATAAATAGTAGTTTTGCTGAAACGTGATGTATTTCAATGTAAAATAGGATAAAATACATGATGAAAACAAAAGACTTTACCTAACCTTCCGATGTTCAAGAAATGTTACTCGTTTTTTTTAATAGTTTTCAGTTAAAATACTCTTATATTAGTGATATTCTATTCATACTATGCTTGATATACAGTGAACCCTCACTTTACGCTGTTTATTCAACCCATGGCGGCCCGCATAAAGTGAGAAACGCGTAAAGTGAACAACATGACATATGGGATTAATTGAAATAGAGACCGGACCGACCCCCAAACTCCACTTTTTCAGACACAATACCTACGTTGTAGTAAAAATATCTTCTTAATTTTATGATGGTATGCACACACAATTAATAATTAAGAGAAATTTCAATAATATTACGTTTTTTAACACTTACATTAGTAGAAAAGATGGCTGGGCACACGGGGATGGGGGGTTGGTTCCGAGGCAGAGGGCAGATTATTGGCCCTCACCTGTATCACTTGTATTAATTGTATCACTATTCACCTCAGGGCCTCTTCGTCAAACCCCTCAAAGTCCATATTAGTCCATGTCCTCACTATCATTATCACTATCACTAACTTGGGCCGGCTGTGGTGGGTGGCGGGTGAAGAACTCGGTAATGTTTTGATGACTGGGCAACCTTGTGCGCACCCTGCTCGCGCTGCTCTCCGCGTAAAAGGGTACACACACCGCGGAAAGTGAGCATTCCGGTTTCGGCAGGGTACTGCGTGAACGCGGAAACGCGTAAAGTGGGACCGCGTAAAGCGAGGGTTGACTGTAATACATCCATGGAAATGTAATATTTTTGCAACTACAATGCTGATGTCAACACCAGCGTGGTTACAGCGAGACTGAATGAGTGAGGGAGAGCTATGCGTGTGTGTGTGAGGTTGCGGGAGCAGGCTGTGTCCTGTGTTCGGTGCCGCGTGCGAGTTGAATGGCGCACGATTTGAATGTACTTCAATTACTTCAATGTACAGAATATTCCTCCGGCGGGGCAATCCGTGTATGCTAAACCCGCGTATGTTAAGGGCCGACTGTATTCTTAAGATAAATGACGCAATGTTTCCTTGAATGCGCAAGTTTACAGTGGCGTTCCACAATCAGTCTCACTTATTTTCTTTGATGTCAGTGGTTACTTTTACTGTACATTAAACAACATTAATTAAAACATACATGTTTTTTTTACATTAATTTTACTACAGCACCAACCAGGGTCTTATTTTCTTCAGTTTCAGGTGGATAACTGACATTATGGGTGTAAATACTGACAACAGCAATGGAGTCTCTTATCCTCTTGTGTGTTTTAATATTCTACGTATTATTAATGAATTGCATTGTTCATTTCGCATATATGATGATTAATTCAATCAAATACATATTCAGTAATAAACAATAATGAATCTTTTGTACATACGTACAGTATTCTTAAAAAAATAAATGACGCAGTTTCCTTAAATACGCAAGTATATTTTGGCATTCCCAATCCATCTCATTTTTTTTTTCTTTGCCATTAGTGGTTAGCTACCTTTATTGTCCCATTTATTAACATTAAATATCATTACAGTATAGTCTCGGTTTACGCGGTCAATTAAACCCGTGGAGGTCCGCGTAAAACGAGAAGCGCGTAAACGAAATAACAGAACATATGGGATTAATTGAAATAGAGACTGGGCCGACCCCCAAACTACACTTTTTCCGACACAGTACGTACGTTGTAGTAAAAATAACATCTTAATTTTATGATGGTATGCACACACAATTAATATTTAAGAGAAATATCAATAATATTAGGTTTTTTAACACTTACGTTAGTAGAAGAGATGGCTGGGCACACGGGGATGGGGGGTTGGTTCCGAGGCAGAGGACAGATTATTGGTCCTCACCTGTATCACTATCCACCACAGAGGCTAGCAGGGCCTCCTTGTCAAACTCCTCAAAGTCCATATCCCTACTATCACTGACTTGGGCTGGCTGTGGTGGGCAACCTAGGGCACACCCTGCACGCTCCGCTTCCCGCGTAAATTCAGGAATGTACCGTGTAACTAATAATTGGTGGTCTGGCCAGGTGCCTCGTAAATGACCAACCGTGTAAAGGAAATCTGCGTAAATCGAGACTACAGTACTGTATACTGTACATAAAATATACATACAGTATATTAATTTTTTTATTTAATTTTACTACAGCTACAACCAGGGTCTTATTTTCTTCAGTTTCTTATGTAGAACCATCTTCCTGGAATCCCGGCTGTAAACACTAACGAAAACAATAGCGTCCCATCTCCTCTTGTGTGATCATATTATTACAGGTTGAACCTCCGTAATCCGGTTCTCTATTGTCCAGCACCTCCTGTCGTCCAGCAAAATTTTATTACCCATCGGCGCTAGTATCCGTGGTTCAGCATACCCTTTGTTTACATCTGGTCCTCATGGAGTTTGGTGCATTCCTAGGTATTTCAAGTGTTTCTGTAATATTTCACTTGTTATTTACCCTTATGCCTCCTAAGCATATTTATATTATTATTTCATTTGCTGTACAGATATTTTTGTCTTCTTTACAGGTGAACATCACAAATTTATGTATTGGTACAGGTACCGTAACTATTTTGTAATTTTAAGTGCTGAGTGAGAATTATTGTTTATCTAGTTTTGTTTATTACATTTTTACTGTACAGTGGAACGTGGATATAACGCGAGATATGTTCCAAGACAGGTTGCTTTAAACCAAATTTGCACTAAATAGAAGTTTTGTTTCAATGGAATAATTTAGTTTGGTACTTGAGAGAAACAAAAAATACTAAAAAGACTGACAGTCTACCCAGATGCACCTCAGCCCATCTCCTAGAATAAACCAAACATTGTTTTTTGTAGTATTATGTTAAAACAAACACTCATAAATCAACAGAGCTAAAATTAAGGGATGGAAAATGGTCTGTTTACTGGCTAGGAAGATAGGGGGAGGGAGGAAGGTGTAGTGATATGTTTGACAGTTGATGCCAAGGTCTAGTGGTTATTTATTTATCTGTCCTCAAGAGTGACTTTAAGTTTTTCTCTTATAAATGTCACTGAACTGACAAGGGAGAATATAATTAACATTGCTGGAATTCTTATGATATAGTGATTAATTTGAATATAAACATGCTATAGCTCGCATTAGACATACAAAGAGCAAAAATTTTTATCTCTTGTGCAAAATATATGACGTTTATTTTCAAATTATTCGCTGTCTTGCATGGATTCCAGCAATGCAAATTATATTCTGCTAACTTTAGTCTGTGATATTATATAAGATAAAAACTGTAACCCTAATACCACCAAACCCTGACTGGGAGGGGGGGGGGGGGAGAAGGGGAGGTGACATTGACACGTTTGACAGTTGGCGCCTAAGGTCTAGTGAAGTATTTGTTTACTTATATCCTTTAGATTGAGTTTTTGTTTTTTGTTTATAAAATGTCACAGAAGTGACCGGGAAGAATATAATTAACATTGCTGGAATTCTTATAAGATAGTGATTAATTTGATTATAAACATGCTATAGTTTGCACTAAACAAATATGTAAGTGATCATTTGGTACATTATTTTGCGTATATGTACAGTACAGCTTTGCCCTTAGGACAGTGTAGTGTGCCCAGAGAAACATTAGGCGCAAAATTTTAAATATGATGCGCCAGATTGGAGCATCAATAATACTATGTATTTTACAAAGACTAACTGTGGTTCGGAAAATTCTATAGTCCGGCGCCGGTCAGGTCCAAAGGGTGCCGGATTAGGGAGGTTCAACCTGTATTAATTTATATTGTATAAGGTGCATCCATAAACATTATTTAAATAATATACAGTCAACCCTCACTTTACGCGGTTGATGTAACCCACAGGGTACCGCGGAAAGTGAGAAACGCGTAAAGTGAATAACGTAACATATGGGATTAAATGAAATAGAGACCAGCTGACCCCCAAACTCCACTTTTTCCAACACAATACCTATGTTCTAGTAAAAATAACATCTTAAATTTATGATGGTACATGCACACAATTAATACTTAAGAGAAATAGAGAAATACAGTCGCCAAGTTAATGTCCATTCAAATAATGGACACGACTCCCTTCCCCTCTTCTCACACTACACTGCTGGCTCTTCCCTCTGAGAAATTTTGGGGGGAAAACCAGGTATAGTAATAAATAATACCTCAAACTAAAGTTAGGATAATATAATTGACATTGCTGGATTCCTTGAAAGACCAGGAATATTTTGAATATAAATGTCATATATTTTTCACAAAAGATAACATATTTACTCAGAGTTAACATTACATCTAAAATTTGTATGTCTAATGCAAAATCTATGAAGTTTATATTCAAAATAATCATCAAATTGTAAGAATTCCAGCAATGTAAATTATATTCTGGCTGGGTAATTTGTATGAATTTTATGAGCTAAAGCAAATATCTTCAGTTAATAAAAAAAAAAAAATATTCTTCATGACACTATCTGTCAATCAAAGTACCCCACCTTGCCTCCCCCCCTCTTCCAACCAGCCAGATGGTCAGTCCGTCCCAACCCTCCCCCCCCCCCCTCACCTCCCACCAACCCTCCCTTCAAGAGAAAGAGTGGGTGAAAAAACTAGATTTTAACATTTAGTATTAAATAATACCTCAGATTAAAGTTAGGATAATATAATTGACATTGCTGGATTCCTTGTAAGACCAGGAATATTTTGAATATAAATGTCATATATTTTGCACAAAAGATAACATATTTACTCAGAGTGAACATTATATCTAAAAATTTTATGTCTAATGCAAAATATATGATGTTTATATTCAAAATGATCATCAAATTGTAAGAATTCCAGCAATGTAAATTATATTCTGGCCGGGTAGTTTGTATGAATTTTATGAGCTAAAATAAAAATCTTCAGTTAATAAAAAAAAAAATATTCCTCACACGGTAACAGATGGTCGGTCGCCGGTCCCTCTTCCCCCCCCACCAACGTCCCTACTAGATAAATGTGTGGGAATACCATACTGTTTACCTTTTTAGTAATAAATAGTAAATCAGATTAAAGTTAGGATAATATAATTGACATTGCTGGATTCCTTGTAAGACCAGGAATATTTTGAATATAAATATCATATATTTTGCACAAAAGATAACATATTTACGCAAGAGTAAACATTATATCTAAAATTTGTATGTCTAATGCAAAATCTATGATGTTTATATTCAAAATGATCATCAAATTGTAAGAATTCCAGCAATGTAAATTATATTCTGGCCGGATAATTTGTATGAATTTTATGAGCTAAATAAAAAAATTATACTTCACCCGTGTAAAGGGGTACACCCACCGCGGAATGTGAGCATCCTGGGTGTTGGCAGGGCACCGTGTAAACGTGGAAACGCGGAATGTGGGACCGCGTAAAGTGAGGGTTGACTGTAGTTTGCATTTTTCATTAATTATATTGTTTGGGGGAAAAGATGGTAAAAAGCCCCACAAAAGTTCTGAAATGGTCACACTTGGGAACAAATCTCATTATTATTGCCTTTTTTAATGGTAATTTTATGATTCAGGATATATATATATATATATATATATATATATATATATATATATATATATATATATATATATATATATATATATATACCGTATATACTCGTCTATAACCCCCCTTCGTATATAGGTCGACCCCGATTTTTTGACCAAGAAATCGTTAATTTATGATATTCCTCGTTTATAGGTCGACCCACGTTTTTGAGGGTAAAGGAACAACAAAACCTTCAGAAAAACACTACGTCCTATAAACTTGTTTACCATTTATTATTACGACACTTTACACTAAAATGTGGGTAGTTTCAACAAAAATATTGTATATTTCCATTCAAGTATTTATTCAAGTCAATTAGGAGGGAATATTATTGTAATACAATAGTTATTTAACTGAAAACCATTCGAAAAGCGATTACGGTAACATATTTTGAACGAAAGAAAGCAAAAGTCATTGTTTTCATCACAATTTTATCCCACTTTCCACTGTAATACGTACGTCATTTCAGCAAAAAATATTACATTTCCGTGAATGTATTATATCAACCACAGTACGAATAGAATATATCTAATATGACAGTATTTTAACCGAAAACTATTAAAAAAACGAGTAACATATCTTGAACATCGGAAGGTTTGGTAAAGTCTTTTGTTTTCGTCATGTAGTTTATCCTAATTTACATTGAAATACATCACGTTTCAGCAAAACTACTATTTATTTCTGAGAATATGGGAATGTAATATTTTTGCTGAAATGACGTACGTATTATAGTGGAAAGTGGGATAAAATCGTGACAAAAACAATGACTTTCGCTTTCTTTCGTTGAAAAGATGTTATCGTAATCGCTTTTCGAATGGTTTTCAGTTAAAAACTGTTGTATTACAATAATATTCTATCCTAATTCACTTGTGATGTAACAGTTTTTTAACTGAAAACGATTCGAAAAACACGTGTACTGTCTAGCTGATACGGCAGAGGCCTGGTCGCGGAGGCTTTGTGTTTGCATCGGCCCTTCTTAAGCAGCTTTTAATTTTAGCGTACGTTGAAATTGTGTTTACCGGTATATTCTTATTTTCTTGCTTCTTATTTTCCAGAAATATGACAAGTTTTTATATAATACAATGTTACGGTACTTTTAATTTACAAGTATTCATTTTTAAAAATACAGAAGACACCAAACAAATACCAGTACTACGGTTATTTGCGTGACTCTCCCGCCAAAAAAGACCAAACAGCTGGTACTCTCTCCCTCAGCCCTACCAAAAATAGCCCAACATCTTTCTTGTTTATTCTCTTCCAATTTCTCACTTTAACTGGTATTTTTTACTTCATATTGCCTACATCAGATAAACTACAGTAATTGAGGTTAGACACTGTTATAAATTTGATTACCGGGTCCTGGCAGGTGCCGTTAGAATCACCTGACCCTACCAACAGTGTTGCAAGTCAGACAGCATTTTTTTAATCATCCATGTGCATGAGAAAGGATGGATGGATGAAGGCGGCATACAAATATGGCTTAAAAAAGTCTGGAACTTTAGACCAGGGGGACTGCGCAAAGAAAAAAGTCTTCTTGTGTGGGATATGTTTCGGTCATATCTTGTTGACAGTGTTACTGCTGGGATTAGGAAGGAAAACACTGTTACAGCTGTGATTCCTGGTGGATTAACAAGTCTTGTCCAACCACTGGATGTTTCCTTAAACAAACCATTTAAAGATGCGGTAAAAGTGAAGTGGAACAAGTGGATGATAGAAGGCGTTAAGACATACACAAAGGGAGGCAACATCCAAGCTCCATCACTAGCAACATTATGTGAATGGATTGTAAAGGCCTGGGATGCAATCAGACCAGAAATTGTGGTGAAATCTTTTAAGAAATGTGGAATTTCTAATGCTCTTGATGGAACAGAAGACGACTTGTTGTGGGATTATGAGGCTAATGAGAGCGTGAATGAGGATGAAGATATTGATGATCCTATGGCTGATGATGGTGTTGATCCATATGACGATGCTGTTCAAGGAGAGGACTGGGAGGAGCTGTTTGGTGCTGCAGATGATGACAAGGAAAATGATTTTGATGGAGTTTAATGAAAATATTCAGAAATATGGTATCGTAGTATTTATTCAAGTCAATTAGGATAGAATATTATTGTAATTCAACAGTTTTTTAACTGAAAACCATTCGAAAAGCGATTACGGTAAAATCTTTTGAACGACGAAAGAAAGTAAAAGTCATTGTTTTCGTCACAATTTTATCCCACTTTCCACTGTAATACCTACGTCATTTCAGCAAAAATATTACATTTCCATATTTATTTCTGAGAATATATTCATTCAGGCACAGTTAAGGTAAAATATGCTTGTGATGTAATATTTTAATGAAAATATTTATAAATAAGGTATCGTATTTTTCTTTTGTTTCAAATTTATTTAACAAAGATTGATGTTTCAAATTTAATTAACAAAAATTTATGTATCTATAAATAAACTTTTAAAAATGAATACTTTATGTTTTACATCGTCCTGTGCTACCATACCATGCATTTGGCTACTTTGGGCTTGCTATGGTGACGCAAGAGATCTGCCCTGTCAACTGTACCGACACTCACAGCGGGTGGTGCGTTGGTGCGTCGTTTCCATTGTTTACTGGTAGTTACTGGTAAATATTTTTCAACCTAACGAAACTATTACCCGTATAGAGGTCGACCCCCAACTTTTTGCCAAAAAATTTGGTCTTAAGAACTCGTGCTATACACGGGTATATACGTTATATATATATATATATATATATATATATATATATATATATATATATATATATATATATATATATATACACACACACACACACAGTATTACCCCGCCTAACGCGGTTTCACTTAACACGGATTTTTTCCACATATACGCGGTCAGTGTCCGGCTCGAGACGCTATTTTTAGATTTGCCCCACCCGCCACCCTGCCTGACTGCCTGTTTTAGCTCATAAAATTCATACAAATTACCCAGCCAGAATATAACTTACATTGCTGGAATTCTTATAATTTGGTGATCATTTTGAATATAAACATCATATATTTTGCCTTAGACATACAAATTTTAGATAAAATGTTTTCTCAGAGAAGATATGTTCTCTTTTGTGCAAAATATATGACATTTATATTCAAAATATTCCTGGTCTTACAAGGAATCCAGCAATGTCAATTATATTATCCTAACTTTAGTTTGAGGTATTATTTATTACTAAAGTTAAATATTCTGGTTTTCCCACACATCTCCTTGGGACGGTTGGTGGGGGGGAGGGAGGGACCGACCGACCATCTGTTACCCTGTGAAGAATATTTTTTTTTTTTATTAACTGAAAATATTTGTTTTAGCTCATAAAATTCATACAAATTACCCGGTCAGAATATAATTTACATTGCTGGAATTCTTATAATTTGATGATCATTTTGAATATAAACATCATATATTTTGCATTAGACATACAAATTTTAGATAAAATGTTTTCTCTGAGTAGATATGTTCTCTTTTGTGCATAATATATGACATTTATATTCAAAATATTCCTGGTCTTACAAGGAATCCAGCAATGTCAATTATATTATCCTAACTTTAATCTGAGGTATTATTTAATACAAAATGTTAAAATTTATTTTTTTCACCTAACATCTTTTGAAGGGAGGATTGGTGGGGGGTGGGGGGGAAGGTTGGGACTGACCGCGCGGTTGGAAGAGGGGGGAGGCATGGTGGGGTACTTTGATTGACAGATAGTGTTGTGAAGAATATTTTTTTTTTTATTTATGAAGATATTTGTTTTAGCTCATAAAATTCATACAAATTACCCGGCCAGAATATAATTTACATTGCTGGAATTCTTATAATTTGGTGATCATTTTGAATATAAACATCATATATTTTGCATTAGACATACAAATTTTAGATAAAATGTTTTCTGAGTAACTATGTTATCTTTTGTGCAAAATATATGACATTTATATTCAAAATATTCCTGGTCTTACAATGAATCCAGCAATGTCAAGTGTATTATTCTAACTTTAGTTTGAGGTATTATTTATTAAAATTTGAGTGGTTTTCCCCCAAAAATTTCTCAGAGAGGGAAGAGCCAGCAGTGTAGTGTGAGAAGAGGGGGAGGGAGTTGATTCCATTATTTGAATGGACATTAACTTGGCGACTGTATTTCTCTATTTCTCTTAAGTATTAATTGTGTGCATGTACCATCATAAAATTAAGATGTTATTTTTACTGCAACATAGTTATGTGTCTTCAAAAAGTGGAGTTTGGGGGTCGGGCCGGTTTCTATTGGAATTAATCCCATATGTTCTGTTGTTCACTTAACGCGGATTTCACTTAACGCAGGACCCTCTGGGATCTATTGACTGCATTAAGTGGGGTACAACTGTATATATATATATATCTATATATATATATATATATATATATATATATATAATCAGCACCTCAACCCGCCAGGATTCGAACCCACGGCCCACAAGCCTATGACTGTGACCGGGGAACGCTAACCGCTGGACCACCAGGATACTAAAAGCAGTCCTAGACTTTGTTATATTTCACACACAGCCTGTTCAACGAGCTTATGGCGCCGTGAACCTCTAATGGGGACCACCCGTACCACTTAGGTGGTCAGAGTAACGTTTTACCAAATCCGGCTTCGAAACACGAGGATCCATATATATTTCATTAGCCCAATAAAGCACACGGACTTCTACATACAATCAACACCTCAACCCGCCAGGATTCGAACCCAAAGCCCACAAGCCTATGACTGTGACCGGGGAATGCTAACTGTTGGACCACCAGGATACTAAAAGCAGTCTTAGACTTTGTTATATTTCACACAAAGCCTAGCGGGTTGAGGTGTTGATTGTATGTAGAAGTCCGCGTGCTTTATTGGGCTAATGAAATATATATATATATATATATATATATATATATATATATATATATGCAGGTAGTCGTCGACTTACGACCTATGCGACTTACGTCCGTTCGACTTTACGACCGGCGGTACGACAGTTTTGGCCCCAGCCTCCTGACGCTGCCGGGAGCTGGAGCCGCGCGCATCCCCGCGCTCAATTACAAACACGCTCGCTGGTACAGCACACTTCCCTCCGTGTTTGTTTGCCTTGTGCCTTTCTTTTGTCTCGGAAATCTTTCTTGAACCACCACCCCCCCCAAGATGTCTACCAAGAGGAAACTGTCTTCATCTACTCCTCAACCTGCCAAGAAAGGCCATTGATTTAAACACTAAAATGATGGTGATTAAACAGCACGAAGGGGGTAAGAAAGTGAATGAGATTGCACGTGATCTGACGCTATCACACTCTACTGTGTCGACGATTTTGAAGGATAAAGAAAGGATTCGTGAAGCTGTGAAAGGTTCTGCACCCATGCAAGCGACAGTTATAACGAAGCAACGGACTGGGCCTCTCCACGAAATGGAGAAATTACTTTACATTTGGATGGAAGATCAGATCCAGAAACGGACACCGTTAAGCCTTTTTACTGTGCAGACGAAGGCTAGAAGTCTATTTCAGACTTTGAAGGAGCGCGCCGGAGAAGACTACAGTCAAGAATTTGCAGCAAGTACTGGCTGGTTCAAGAGATTCAAGAAAAGATTTCAATTTCATAATGTTCGAGTGACTGGGGAAGCAGCGAGTGCAGACGAGGAAGGAGCACGCAAGTTTGTTGACAGTCTGGATGAATTGATTACGGATGAGGGATATCTAGCAGAGCAGATATTTAATGTGGATGAAACGGGATTGTATTGGAAACGGATGCCAGAACGCACTTACATCCAAAAAGAAGCCAAAAGCATGTCTGGATTTAAAGCATTTAAGGATAGGCTTACTCTGCTGCTTGGCGGGAACATCGCGGGGTTTAAGCTGAAACCTTTCCTAATCTTCCATTCAGAAAACCCGCGGGCGTTGAAAAATGTAAACAAGCACACGCTGCCCGTTTACTTTCGTTCTAACCGTAAAGCATGGATGACACAGGCACTGTTTGAAGACTGGTTTGTAAATTGTTTTATTCCTCAAGCTCGTGAATATTGTTTGACGAAAGAAATTCCTTTCAAGATTTTATTGCTACTGGACAATGCGCCTGGACATCCACCTCATCTATCAGATATTCATCCGGACGTGAAAGTGATTTTTATGCCGCCAAACACGACTTCAATTTTGCAGCCTATGGACCAAGGTTCAATTGCTACTTTCAAGGCTATCTATCTCCGAACCACCTTTGCCCAAGCCATAGCCGCTATAGATGCCGACCCAGAACTATCGTTGCGTGACTTTTGGAAACAGTACAACATTCTTATGGGTATCAAGAATCTGGCAAACGCCTGGGAGGCTGTGACGGAGAAGTGCATGAATGGCATCTGGAAACAGTGTGTTAAGCGCTATGTTCATACTTTTGCAGGATTTGACAGTGAAAATGAGCTTGAAGTTATTCGGGAAAAAATAGTAAAACTGGCAAAAGATCTTTCTTTGGAATGTGAAGTGGAAGATGTTGAGGAGTTGCTAGACCAAGAATCAGAGGAACTTACAAATGAAGAGCTAATCGAATTGGAAGAAGAAAATGTAGCAGAAGAAGAAAGGAGAGAAGCAGCGGATAACGAAGAGGAGGAGGAGCCACAAAGGACGTTCACCACTAAGGGATTATCAGAAGGTTTATCTCTACTAAATAAACTTCTTGCCCATTTTGAAGGAATGGACCCAAACATTGAACGATTTGCAAGGATTGAGCGGATGGCACGCAATTCGTTTCGTCCATATCAAGAAATTTACGAGGAGAAGAAGAAACGAACAATTCAGACAAAGCTCACCATGTTCATGAAAAAAACAACTCCTCCGGCTACCCCAAAGGCTGCCCCAGCTGACGACCCCGACGATCCACAGCCAAGCACCAGCGGCCAATAAGATGTTTTTTGTATGTTTGTATGTTTTGCAACTAAAATGTTTTATATGTTTTGCACCTGTATTTTTTTTTTTTTGTATGTTGTGTAAATAATAAACCAATTGTACTGTAATATGCAGTGATTTACTTAAACCTGACGACCGTAACAATAATGAACAAAGAAAATGTTGATAAAATATGACTTAAAGATGATTACACATTATAATATACGTAAGGTAATTATAACATAGGCCGACTTACGACCAGATCAACTTACGACCGGTTGGCCGTAACCAATCTCGGTCGTAAGTCGACGACTACCTGTATATATATATATATATATATATATATATATATATATATATTATATATTATATAATATATATATATATAATATTATACTTCATTTTTAGTCCATATAACACGCGGACTTTGAACATATAATCAACGACCTCACCAGCAAGGAATCGAGCCCTCGACCTACTGGGTGAGACTAGCCGGTAAGCGTTCCTTAGTCACACCCAGTAGGTCAAGGGTTCGATTCCTTGCTGGTGAGGTCGTTGATTATATATATATATATATATATATATATATATATATATATATATATATATATATATATATATATATATATATATATATATATATACTCGTCTATAACCCCCCTGCGTATATAGGTCGACCCCGATTTTATGACCAAGAAATCGTTAATTTATGATATTCCTCGTTTATAGGTCGACCAAAGTTTTTGAGGGTAAAGGAACAACAAAACCTTCAGAAAAACACTACGTCCTATAAACTTGTTTACCATTTATTATTACGACACTTTACACTAAAATGTGGGTAGTTTCAACAAAAATATTGTATATTTCCATTCAAGTATTTATTCAAGTCAATTAGGAGGGAATATTATTGTAATACAATAGTTATTTAACTGAAAACCATTCGAAAAGCGATTACGGTAACATATTTTGAACGAAAGAAAGCAAAAGTCATTGTTTTCATCACAATTTTATCCCACTTTCCACTGTAATACGTACGTCATTTCAGCAAAAAATATTACATTTCCGTGAATGTAGTATATCAGGCACAGTATGAATAGAATATCATTGTAATATAACAGAATTTTAACCGAAAACTATTAAAAAAATGAATAACATCTCAAGAACATCGGAAGCTTAGGTAAAGTCTTTTGTTTTCGTCATGTATTTTATCCTATTTTACATTGAAATACATCACGTTTCAGCAAAACTACAATTTATTTCCGAGAATATATTCATTCAGGCGCAGTTTAGGTAAAATATACGTGTGATGTAATAGTTTTTTAACTGAAAACGATTCGAAAAACACGTACCCTCTAGCCCTGTTCAAGGAGAGGACTGGGAGAAGCTGTTTGGTGCTGCAGACGATGACAAGGAAAATGATTTTGATGGATTTTTATGAAAATATTCAGAAATATGGTATCGTAATATTTATTCAAGTCAGCTAGGATGTTATTGTAATATAATACAACAGTTTTTTAACAAAACCATTCGAAAAGTGATTACGGTAACATCTTTTGAACGAAACAAAGCGAAAGTCATTGTTTTCATCACAATTTTATCCCACTTTCCACTGTAATACGTATGTCATTTCAGCAAAAAATATTACATTTCCGTGAAGGTATTACATCAACCACAGTATGAATAGAATATCACTAATATAACAGAATTTAACCGAAAACTATTAAAAATACGAGTAACATATCTTGAACATCGGAAGGTTAGGTAAAGTCTTTTGTTTTCTGCATGTAGTTTATCCTAATTTACATTGAAATACATCACGTTTCAGCAAAACTACTATTTATTTCTGAGAATATGGAAATGTAATATTTTTGCTGAAATGACGTACGTATTATCGTGGAAAGTGGGATAAAATCGTGACAAAAACAATGACTCGCTTTCTTTCGTTCAAAAGATGTTACCGTAATCGCCCTTTGAATGGTTTTCAGTTAAAAACTGTTATATTACAATAATATTCTATCCTAATTCACTTGTGATGTAAAAGTTTTTTAACTGAAAACGATTCGAAAAACACGTGTACCGTCTAGCTGATATGGCAGAGGCCTGGTCGTGGAGGCTTTGTGTTTGCATCGGCCCTTCTTAAGCAGCCTTTAATTTTAGCGTACGTTGAAATTGTGTTTACCGGTATATTCTTATTTTCTTGCTTCTTATTTTCCAGAAATATGACAAGTTTTTATATAATACAATGTTACGGTACTTTTAATTTACAAGTATTCATTTTTAAAAATACAGAAGACACCAAACAAATACCAGTACTACGGTTATTTGCGTGACTCTCCCGCCAAAAAAGACCAAACAGCTGGTACTCTCTCCCTCAGCCCTACCAAAAATAGCCCAACATCTTTCTTGTTTATTCTCTTCCAATTTCTCACTTTAACTGGTATTTTTTACTTCATATTGCCTACATCAGATAAACTACAGTAATTGAGGTTAGATATTGTTATAAATTTGATTACCGGGTCCTGGCAGGTACCGTTAGAACCACCTGACCCTACCAACAGTGTTGCAAGTCAGACAGCATTTTTTTTTTTCACATTTTGGTGTCTCCATTTGTTAATTTTCTTTCTGTGGGGTTTGCACAATAGTATACTGTTTTACCTACAGTATTGTAAAACGATTTGGGAAAAGAAATACTCGGTAACTTAAAATTTTAAAAGGAAAATTTTGAAACTGGCAACTGTGTGTAGATGACCTGACTAACATCATATTGATGTTTCAAATTTAATTAACAAAAATTTATGTATCCATAAATAAACTTTAATAAATGAATACTTTTATGTTTTACATCGTCCTGTGCTACCATACCATGCATTTGGCTACTTTGGGCTTGCTATGATGACGCAAGAGATCTGCCCTGGCAACTCACAGCGGGTGGTGCGTTGGTGCGTCGTTTCAATTGTTTACTGGTAGATACTGGTAAATATTTTTCAACCTAACGAAACTATTACCCGTATAGAGGTCGACCCCCAACTTTTTGCCCAAAAATTTGGTCTTAAGAACTCGTGCTATACACGGGTATATATATATATATATATATATATATATATATATATATATATATATATATATATATATATATATATATATATATATATATCCCGACTTACGACGAGGTTAGGGACCCAAATCCAGGTCGTTAGTCCGACATGGTCGTAAGATCGACATAGATAAAAAAAAAAAAAAAAAAAAAAAAAAAATTTTTTTTTTTTTTTTTTTTAATAAAAAATCTGCAATGAAATACAGTAGAGTAAAAGTAATGAATAATGATGAATGGATACAGTACAGTGAACGTAATAAATAATAAGGAATGGATACAGTGTGACTGAGCACTTAACCTTTAATGTAGTCAGCTGAATGCACATGGGGCCCCCATAATTTTCTAATTATACATGGAGACTACATTAACTGGAAACGTTTCGGTATAGAAAATGCGTGTGTCATTTAAAAAAAAAATATATATATATATTTATATATTTTTCTTTTTCTTTTTTTTTTTTTTTTTTTTTTTTTTTATTATCTATATCTGAGGCGGTCGTAAGTCCACGTAGTCGTAAGTCGGGGTCTAGGTATATATATATATATATATATATATATATATATATATATATATATATATATATATATATATATATATATATGCTGATAACCACCAGGAAAGAAGAAAACATGAAGTTCCCAAGCGCTTTCGTGTAATTCACATCTTCAGGGGTGAGTACAGACTAGGGAGAGTAATGCAAAACAAGGTGAATATATACAGAGGAGGGTGAGACCAGGTCCACAATGGTCAGGTAATTAGGTAATGACCCTACTAATCTTTAAATAGCACACAACGGTTGGTGGTTGGGTCAGATGGGACAGTGACCCGCCCTCTCACCTGATCACAAATCTTCTTAATTACAAAGTTTTCCAGCTTGTACATGCCGTTACTCAAATTCATGTTGAATGCTTCGGTATGTTTAATAAGACTAGATTCTATGATGTTCCTACTATCAATTGAATTACATGGTGAAATTGAGGAGGCATTATCCCAGTCAATGCAATGCTTGTTATCCCTCAAATGAACAAACAGAGCATTATTATTCTGCCTACCATAATAAAGTCAAACAGTCAGTATTTACAACAATGTTTTTACATGCCTTGAGAATTTGCAGTCCGGAATTCATCGATGAGGAATACAAATATATATATGTAATATTGGCTCAAACCTTAAATACCCTAGATCTTTCATAGACAAATGCTTAAACATTACTAATAAAACTTTTTATAGAACTGATCCCAAGCCCACCCATGACCATAAGAATATCTTAATATTACCATTTCACAAAAATTTCTCACACATTCCGGCACAGCTAAAATCTTGGAACGTCAATGTGGCATTTAAAAACTCATGCACTGTTAAACAAATGTTAATCAAGAACTCCCCCAACAACACAATTGGTTGCATTTATAAAGTTCCTTGCAAGGAATGTAATATGTTTTACTTAGGCCAGACAGGTAAAGATCTTGTAACTAGAATTAAACAACACAAATACAGTGTTAGGACAGGCCAGGAATCCAATGCTCTGTTTGTTCATTTGAGGGATAACAAGCATTGCATTGACTGGGATAATGCCTCCTCAATATTACCATGTAATTCAATTGATAGTAGGAACATCATAGAATCTAGTCTTATTAAACATACCGAAGCATTCAACATGAATTTGAGTAACGGCATGTACAAGCTGGACAACTTTGTAATTAAGAAGATTTGTGATCAGGTGAGAGGGCGGGTCACTGTCCCATCTGACCCAACCACCAACCGTTGTGTGCTATTTAAAGATTAGTAGGGTCAGTACCTAATTACCTGACCATTGTGGACCTGGTCTCACCCTCCTCTGTATATATTCATCTTGTTCTGCATTACTCTATCTAGTCTGTACTCACCCCTGAAGATGTGAATTACACGAAAGCGCTTGGGAACTTCGTGTTTTCTTCTTTCCTGGTGGTTATCAGCATATACATATACATATACAGTAATACCCGCTTAACGCGGTTTCGATCATATACGCGGTGCCTCGCCAGAGCCGAACTTTCACTTAACGTGGTTTTTTCCATGTATACGCGCAGGGTGTCCTGCTCGAGATGCTATTTTTAGATTCGCCCAACCTGCCACCCGCCTGCCTGCCTGCCTGCCTGCCTGCCTGTTTTAGCTCATAAAATTCATACAAATTACCCGGCCAGAATATAATTTACATTGCTGGAATTCTTACAATATGATGATCATTTTGAATATAAACATCATAGATTTTGCATTAGACATAAAAATTTTCGATATTTTTACTCTGAGTAAATGTGTTATTTTTTGTGCAAAATATATGACATTTGTATTAAAAATATTCCTGGTCTTACAAAGAATCCAGCAATGTTAAATATATTATCTAACTTTAGTTTGAGGTATTATTTATTACTAAAAACGTAAATATACTGGTTTTCCCACACATCTGGTAGGGAGGGTTGGTGGGGGGTGGGGGGGAGGGAGGGACCGACCGACCATCTGTTATGTGTGAAGAATATTTTTTTTTTTTTTTTATTAACTGAAGATATTTGTTTTAGCTCATAAAATTCATACAAATTGCCCGGTCAGAATATAATTTACATTGCTGGAATTCTTACAATTTGATGATCATTTTGAATATAAACATCATAGATTTTGCATTAGACATACAAATTTTAGATATAATGTTTACTCTGAGTAAATATGATATCTTTTGTGCAAAATATATGACATTTATATTCAAAATATTCCTGGTCTTACAAGGAATCCAGCAATGTCAATTATATTATCCTAGCTTTAGTTTGAGGTATTATTTATTAAAATTTAGTGGTTTTTCCCCCCAAAATTTCTCAAGAGGGAAGAGCCAGGGAGTGTAGTGTGAGAAGAGGGGGCGGGAGTTGAGTCCATTATTTGAATGGACATTAACTTGGCGACTGTATTTCTCTATTTCTCTTAAGTACCATCATAAAATTAAGATGTTATTTTTACTAGAACATAGGTAGTGTGTCGGAAAAAGTAGAGTTTGGGGGTCCGGCCAGTCTCTATTGGAATTAATCCCATATGTTCTGTTGTTCACTTAACTTGGTTGGTTTTCACTTAACACAGTACCCTGTGGGTTCAATTGACTGCGTTAAGCGGCGTACTACTGTGTATATATATATATATATATATATATATATATATATATATATATATATATATATATATATATATATATATATATATATATATATATATATATAATCAAAACCTCACCCCGCCAGGATTCGAATCTACAATCTTATGACTGTCCTCAACATTACACAAAGCAAGTTCTGCTTTTTCCACATTAGGGTGCCTTGATGCCAGATTCCTGAACTTCTCCCAGTAGTGAACAACATCTTTCAAATCTGAAGTAGACATATGGTCATCACTTTCCCTTTCCTCCTCACCACTGTCAGCCTCTAACATCTCATCCAGTTGCTGCAAGTCATCAGGAGTAAGTTCCTGCTCATGAGACATCACAAGCTCTTCCACATCATCCTCCTCCACTTCAAGGCCCAATAACTGTCCAATGGTCACTATCTCCTGGTCCAATTCTGCTTCTTCCTCAAATCCCTCAAAATCATGGACTGCTAAATGGCCACAGTGCTTTCCATGAAGAATTGAGGGATCTAGTGGAGACTTCTCGCTATGAGGACACAATCAATTTTACAGCCTCCAGGATGTTAAATTGTGTTTTCCAGAACTGTGCCAGTGTTAGTTCAGGATCAATGGAAGCTCCCTGATGACATCTCCTGAACATTTTCTTCATGTACAGCTTCTTAAAGTTGCTGATCACATTCTGGTCCATTGGCTGTATGGTTGATGTAGTGGTAGGAGGCAAAAACAACACTTTCACAAAGTCAAATTGAGACTCCAAAGTTCTGGCAAGTTGAGGGTCATGACCAGGGGCATTTTCCATAAGGAGAAGAGCCTTTAAAGGAAGTTTATTGGTGGTTAGGTAGCTCTTCACAGAAGGGCAAAACACCTCAACTGCCCATTCATTAAAGAGCTGTCTTGTCACCCATGCCTTACAGTTGGACTTTCAATAAACTCCAAGCTGTCCTCTTACCACTTTTTGTTACTTGAGCACCCTGGGGTTCTCAGAGTGGTAGACAAGCATAGGCTTCAGTCGGAAATCCCCTGAAGCATTGGCACCAAGCAATAGAGTGAGACGGTCTTTCATGGGTTTATGCCCAGGTAAAGAGGCTTCATCTCTGGTGGTGAATGTCCTTTTGGGCATTTTTTTTCCAGAACAACCCAGTTTCATCCACATTGAACACTTGCTGTGGAAGATAATTTTCTGCATCCATCGGTTCTTTAAATTCCACTAAAAACTTTGCTGCCCCTTCCTTATCAGCACTGGCAGCCTCACCATGCCTAACAACACTAAATATATCACTTCCTTTCTTAAATTTTTCAAACCATCCCTTGCTGGCCCTAAAATCTTCGAAGTCTGTGCCTGAAGAACCAGGTTGATCGATCTTTAAATGTTCGTATGCTGTTTTTCCCTGGCTCTTTCTCAAATAAATTCAGTAGAAACTGACTCACCTTTCATCTGTTTTTCCCTAATCCAGATGAGAAGTAACCTCTCTGTTTCTGCTATTAGGGATCTACCTTTGAACACTCTGGTAGATTTGTCTCTTACTTTCACTTCCTTGAATTTGTCTTTCTGTGCAAGAATTGTCGACACTTTTGATGTCAACATGCCATATTCTTTGCTTAGCACATTTGTTCTAATGCCTTTTTCATGTTTTCTAATTTCATGTTTCATCTGAATTGAAATCGCTTTTCTAGATTTCTTGGGACCCATGCTGGATTCAAAAACAATTTCAACACGTGATATTTTCAGTTTAATTGCTATAAATAAAGAATATTTTCTTTAAATTTACACTGCACTGCACTATATATCATCAATATGTAAAATAAATTTCAAAATGACCAATAATTTGACTGAAAACACGGAAAAAAAGCATTTTTGTTGCAGAGAATCTGAAGCAAGATGTTACCTCCACTGAAAAGACACAGAGACTGACGCTTGTTTGGTGTGTTGACAAGCTGTTTGGCGTGCATAAAACTAGTTTCCTGTACTTCAATTATGTTTAATAATTGTTAAAATGACTAAAAAATTTAATATAAATCTTTTAAAATGATTGAATAGTACAATCTTCTTGATATTTAGTAAAATGGTAAGCGAATTTGAGCGGACTAATACGACAGCTAGCGAGCAAGCGAGAACATGTTGAGGGGCGCTTGTAAGGAATTCGTTAATCGAGGGAATGCTCGTTAACCGAAGTTAAAAATCTTATGGAAGGTAATTCGTTAACCGAAATCTCGTTAACCGAGGTGCTCGTTAACAGAGGGATCACTGTACACTAATTGGATATCATTTTGTCATACCTCAGATTTTTTTTGTGATCTCGAAAGATTCACACACGAATCTGGTAAACTTTGTTTTCTTTCACAAGTGGCATCATTGACACCGACCCGCTGTCCAGTAAGGGTGGGGGGAGGACTTTGCATCAACCACTTTGACTATTTTAAGAACTTTTGTCCTGGACTAGCACCACCCTCACCTCTCACTTCCTTTCACCTTCACCACCTTCCTCAGCAAGGAATTGGTCATACAGGACCTTGCCTTTGTCACAGATAAACTTCTGGCTGAGAGGGATGTGGTGGCGGTTAAAGTCCTTAATCCAGATCTTCACTATAGCTGTATCCCTCACATTAGCGGCTTCCTTGGCAGAAGAGGGGGCACTTAGGGCAACGGCATTACAAATGTCCCTCTTTTTCTTCTTGATGTAGCGGGCAGTTAGCCCTGTGTCATACTCCTGGCCACACGTGCTAAAGCTTTGGCCACTCCTAAGTTTGTTCAGTAGTTGTATCTTTTCCACAAAGGTCATGACCTTCTTTTCTCTCTTCACTGGTATGGGCGCCTTCCAGCGGCTGGATGAAGATGGTTGAGGGCATTTGAGATCCGTCACAAGCATGAGGAGCACAGTTAAGAGAGCAGAGTAGCACACGCACGAGACGGACAAGTGTTTATCCCGGACTGTGGCTGAGTGAGCATGTGGCCCAGCCTCCTGGGACAAGAGAGACACTTTGCCACAAAACTCGCACACCACGAATATGCCTCCAACTTTAAAAGTACTCGTAGACATTCTTGGGTACATCCAGGGTCTCTTGCGCGAATAATCAAAATCAGCAAATTAAAAACCCACGAATTCTAAGGGAATACTGTATAATTAGGAATATTTTTTGTCATATACTTAAACTTGTACCAAATGGCTTGATATCTGTTTCAGGAAACCCACCAAAGCACTATGCACAGCCTTTTGGATGGTGTCGGTTTGCTCTGGGTAGTGGGGTTGGGGACAACAATGAGTCCTGGCACATGGCGTATCATGGCACCAGACCCGGTGCTGTCAGACGGATGCTAGATAAAGGAGAGTTGCTCTTTAATGGTGTGTAGTCTCTAATTTTGCTTGTTATTCTAAGTTGCCCTTTGATAATATTATTAATATGAAATTAGATATTGTGGAATAAGGTTACTTTTTGAAGATGTAAATCTCACTATCCCTCAACAGGTGAACTTGGAGTGAGCTCAACACTGGCAGGTCGCCGCAGTAAGGATGATGATAGTGATGGCTCCCAACTGTGTTTCTCTCCTACAATCATCTATGCTTCAACTGATCAGTTTGCTCCAGCAGTTTTGTAAGTATATATATATTGCATTCAACATGATGCACACGAGTAACTAAACACTTCAATAAATACTTTTCACTGTTACTGTATTCACATGTAAAAGTTGGTTTTTGACTTTCTGATGAGTTTATTACTCATTGAAATACATTGTACCTCATTACACAAAATGTGATGATAGTCATTATCTGGCATTTACATTTTAATTGTATGTTTATTATATTTGATGTATTTCACCATTGCTTTCATTTTATATAAGCTGTAACATTGATTTTTTTTGTTGACCTTTTCTTTCTTTTATTGTCTTATTTATTTCTTTACTTTCCTTTCTTCTCTTCTTTCTCTGTTCATTATATGTGTATACTAGTGAGATGAGGAAGGTTAGGGTTGGAGGGAGACTGGGAGACATGTTTATGTTTGAGGGGAGGAGTGAGGGTTGTTAAGAAATGTATTCTTACAATTGGCCCTCCCACCAAGGGGAGACTGAGGAGGTGGATAGCTGGGGACTAAGATAAAACACTTAACAGAGGGGAAATATAAAATAGCTATTACTTAAGACTCACTGTATTAAGACATACACCAAAGACACTAAGAAAGGACGATGCTCTACTCCATATACAAGGGAATTGAGAAATAATCATAACAGTTCTTTGCTTATTAACCCTTTAGGTGCGTAATTAAATTTTGCGCCGGTTCCTGAAA